>JAGSMP010000679.1:0-123713 GCA_029286625.1 Parnassius orleans
CGATTACAATGAGAGCGTATTCAAAACAAAGGTGAATAGGTTTTCAAACTTAGTCAGCTTTCGCTATACTATCTTCGGCAACATCACCACCTGCAACTTTAAAAGGCACAGGTTCAGCCTCACATGGAATACTGTTCCCATTTCTGGTCTGGGGCTCCCCAGTGCCAGCTCCTTCCACTTGACCGCATCCAGCGCAGAGCGGCTCAAAACGTCGACGACCGAGTCCTCTCCAATCGCATCGGTACACTGGCGCTGCGAAGAGATGTTGCATCCCTTTGCATTTTCTTTCGCATCTACCACGGGGAGTGCTCTGAGGAATTGTTCAGATTAATCCCAGCCGCCAAATTTCACGAACACACATCGCGGCAATACTCCCTATACCATCCACACCATCTGGATGCTTGGCGGTCCACCAATGTACGTTTTACTAGGAGTTTTCTTCCTCGTATGACCTCTCTGTGGAATAGTTTACCACCGGCAATTTTTCCGCACATTTTAAACTATTATAACCCAGTTCTATCCCACCGGATGGTAAGTGGTTACATTTTTTATAGGAGAGGGGGCAAACGAGCATACAGCTCACCTGATGGTAAATGACTACCACCGCCCATGAACAACTGCAACACCAGGGGAATTGCAGGTGCGTTGCCGGCCTTTTAGAAAGGAGTAAACTCTTTTCTTGAAGGTTCCTGAGTCGTATCGGTCCGGAAAATTCGCTGGTGGTAATCGATTCCACAAAGAAGTTGTGCGAGGAAGAAAACTTCTTCTAAATCGCACAGTGGTGGACCGCCAATCATGCAGATGATATGGATGGTATCGCGAGTTTTGCCGCGATGTGCGATGGTGAAATTGAGCGGCTGGAATTAGTCCGAAGAATTCCTCAGAGCACTCCCCGTGATAGATGCGATAGAATACGCAAAGAGATGCAACATCTCTACGCAGTGCCAGTGAGTCCAGCCGATCGGAAAGAACTCGGTCGTTGACAATTCGAGCCGCTCTGCGCTGGATGCGGTCAAGTGGAAGGAGCTGGCACTGAAACCTGCAGAGAAGAACAGTATTCATGAACCAATCCATATACGAAATACAAAGTGGCAGCTTGTACTCTTCGGACTTCTGTACAATTTGCCGAAGGGTATGTTTGTGGTCCATGGTGCTAAAGCCTTCAGACTGTACTCTTCGGACTTCTGTACAATTTGCCGAAGGTTATGTATGTATTCTATGGTGCTAAAGCCTTCTCAAAAACTGGCTTTTTCGGGAGATTCGTAATGACTCTGAAAAACAGTACATAGACGGGACTTAGAAGAGAAATCGGTCTGTAGTTCTTCAAGAGAGCGTTGTCGCCTTTGTTGAAGAACAAGACCACCACACTTCTGCTTCACGCCTTCGGAGTAGTGCCATCATGAACGATGGAATTAAATAGCTTCTGAAGGACTTTAAGTACTAGTTTTCTACCCATGGTGTTGCTAAGCGTGGCTATTAAGGCAAATTGTCCCTAATGGGATAAACTCATATCAGTCAGGGGAGTTTTACGAGGTAAAAACGAAGTTTTAATCAACATGATGAAGGCTAGACCTAGTTTTATCCAAAAGCAACCGGCTATGAAAAAAAAAACAATATCCTACGCCACAGAATACAAAATAGTACCTACGCTTAAAACTTATGATATGTTTAACGAGATAAGCTTAAATTATTATTTAAAAGAGTAAATTATGTGAAAATAATAATAAAAGCAAAAAATTGAAAAAGAAAACCATTTTCCTTTGTAGTTAAATGAAAATGTGCCTTACAATGATTTACAAAAGTAATTATGACGAGATCACGACTTAATTATTTTCGATTAATTTTTGGTACCTGTCAAAGCTAGTTATTATAGAGATAATTTTTGTGTTATCTCTCGCTTAGTGCTATAGGTGTAACTTCGTTACTTTTTCAAAATCTAAATGTTACATTATTTTTTTTTATAGAATGAAGGTGACTAACGACCACACAGTTCGCCTGATGGTAAGTGGCTGCTGTGGCCATAGACATCTACATATATCCTCGATTAAGAATGAAAATGCATATGCGTTGTCACACTAGAGGAGTAAGATGGAATTCCTCGTTTCCAGTAAACAGGGGTCTCCAGTTTTCTACACTAACTATACAAAATACAGCAGCATTAAGCTGATATTTTACGCTGGTATTCTGTGAGAGCGTGGCCCAGCCTCGGTCGAACCGACCCTTTTGTGCTACAACCATAATATAGCTGCAACTTGGCTCTATCGCATAAAATTTTAAGTGATTTTAATCTAGGTACGTCTTACCTAAAGGTCAGAAGTGTATAAAAATTCCGTATTAGCAAGAAGAGCCTCAACGCATCTGAGTGCCCGGGGGCAGTAGTCATTTTTCATATAATACCTAATAAAAAAAATTGAACATAAAAAAAACTATTGGGATTCAATTCCGCCCTGTACAACTATGTATTTTATTTGTAACATTGCTTAAATTTTAATGTACACACTGGAATAGAAATGTTTTCTTTCAAATACCTAGTTGGTCTAGTGATCGTAAACGCGACTGATGATCATAAGGTCCCGGGTTCGAATCCGGATTGGGTCATAATCAGTTATTGCGTTTTTCTTGTTACTATTTACTGTTGTAAATTCTCAATAGCAGCCCGGAGTCAGGAAGTTAACGTTGTGAAATTCCCGTGCCTCGGAGAGCACGTAAAACCGTTGCTCCTGCGCCTCATCTCCCCCGGTCCTGTCGGATTTCCGTCTCATCGGAATATGAGAGAGAGGAAATAGAAAGTGCATCGGCGCTTGCGCGTGCTGCACTCACTCGGGTACTTTAATCCTGCCTTGTAGTTAGTTACTTACTTAACAGTAAATTAGTTTGAAACCCTGTTACAGAAAAATAAGAAAAAATAATGGGAAAGTAGAAGAAAGTAAGAAGGCATCTTGAACCACAGGCCTTAGTAACTTTTAAAACGGTGAGAAAAGTAAAAAAGGAAAGAAATGGAAGCAGTACCTATAGTTGATAGAAAATGAGGGTTTGACTGCCAAAGGAGAATGAAAATAATAATGACCTGAGAATTGGATATCGCACCACCTAATGAAACCGGTGAAATCTTATGTCATGTAAATAAAAAGCATTTTTTAAATACTAGCAATGTTATTATAATTATTAATATTACCTTTAACCACTCCTGGTAAGCTAAAAATGCTTATGTTGGGAGTGGTTCTTGACAGTAGTGGAATGATGAACCCACGACCTTTTGAGTTCGCGATCCGTACCCTGCCATTAGGCTACTGTCGCTGTTCGCAGCTTTAAAATGTGAGATGGCGTAGATAAATAAAACAACAATGAAAAATAAAGTTCTATTTTAAAATTTACAAAGATGCTAAATAACTACAAATACATTCCTCGGTAGAGCTAAATGACAATGGCATCTTTCAAGCGATGAAAGGGCCAAATAACAATTAATTATGTCTTCTTGAACAATGGCCCGCAAGGGGATTGCCCACGGTCCATAGTAAATTAGGGCCAGGATTGGGGTGTAAGAATTGAAGTAATAGTAGAGTGTTTCAAAATATTTATTGCCTTAAATACAAAATATATGTAACAGCTGGCTACTGTTTTGCAAATCGTGGAAAATAACATTTAATAATTAGCATTTATTAATTAATTTATAAACAATTTATTGTAACCCCCCCCCCCCTTACCCAGACTCATTGTCTTTTTTTAGTCTTAATGTCTTTCTCTAGTTAATACAGTTTAGTCTCTTAATGTCTTTTTCTAGTTAATACATAGAAAATATATGGCTTAATGTTAGGCGACAGTAGCAGATAGACAGCTTTATGGTTATTTGTCTTATTGTAAATTTCATTTCTTGCAATAGCTCTATTACTTAACAATCCAAAACAAATGAGTCTTAGTGATACTATAATAGTACTATAATATTTCTTTGTTACTTTTTCTGAGTAAATACCAACTAAATGTACCGAATATAAATTGCCGAGGCCTAAGAGCCCAAGGCGTGTACGTATTTAAATGCATTGCAATCGTGATGAGCACATAGAGCGAAACTTATTTGTAGCTACAGTTTCAGCTTAAGCTTAAGTAAAGAGATTTCGCTTCGTTGAAGACACGTTTAGTGTGAGCTCACACTAAATAGTAATTTTGCTACATTACGAATGTATGAATAACTCGTTTAGTGATAATTGAATATAATTTAAAATTGAGCTCATAAAATTAATGAAAATAAAATGTTATTATAAAAATTTAATTTTAATTCGATAGAAGATTCAAATATATCAGTTAACTTTAAAAGACATTAGTTATAAAATGTCACTTTAAGTTTTTTCTCTGATACTTTTATATCTTCGTAAAAACTGAGAATATACTAATCGAAGCTTTTCATCATAGTCATTATTACATCCCAGCACAATTCCTCTGCAGGATGCAGGCCTCTCCCAAGAAAAGCCACAAATCACGGTTCTGAGCTACCTGCATACATCGCCACCCTGCATCTCTTACCGGGTCGTCACTTCATCGTGTGAGGGGGCCTAACTACATGTCGCTTACTGGTTCGAGGCTGCCACTCGAGAACCTTTCTTCCCCGCCGGTTTTTGGTTCTTCACTATAAAAACTTTAGAAAGTTAGTAAATTATCTGTTATTAATCCAGCATATTGCACTAAGTCTAGTATCATTCGCTATCAAGAGTCCACTGCTGAACATAGTCCTCGCCAATAAATTGCCTCATTAGAATTATCGATGGCGGAGGCCTGTTGCGATGTGGCAATGTGAAAATGTTCATTTTTGCCATAGACACAACGATTGGCACCGCAGTTTTTTATTATTTTGTGTTGTGATCAGGCAGATGCTGCTGCCTGTCTCCAGTTTCATTTCCCTCTGATTTTTACTCACAAGATTATATAGGGTAGTGGATTTTTAACGTCTCCACTACACGTCGTACGTGCAAATGCTGCATATTTTTTTAGAAAACTAAAACATATCTTTCCCCAATCCTATAAAATCATCTTTAAAAATTTTACAGTTTCCCTGTCCGTGAAACATACACTATAGTCGAACAATTGAAATGTTCATATATGATTCATGGGACAGGGAAAGTGTTAATATCATCCTTAAAAAACGTAACTAAGACCTAATTTTTGTGAGGAAAAAATAACATAAATGAAATCACAGTTTCTTGATTAATCCTTATATCCTACTTAATATTATAAAAGTGACAATTGGTTTAGATGTTTGTATATTTGTGGGGCTCAATCACTTATAAATTACTGAACATATTTTGATGAAAAGAGACAATTTCTTTTTGTATGGAGAATGGGCCCACCACAAATTGTGGCAAAACTTAATGAAATACATGTCGATTTATTCCCTATAATTTATAGATAACAATAGTAATATTAGTTTTACAGTTTCTAAGAAATTAACAATTAAAATATGATTATCACAATAACCTACAAATAAACTAAAAGCGATTGTCAATTAGTTTTCACCGGTATTATAAGTTAAAATAGTGCACTGGTCAATAATTAATAGTATAAAACAAAATTGTTGGCACATTCAGCATTTATAGGTACTTTAAGATTGATGGAAAATCCTTTTTGTTGTTTATTCTTCATTACACGCATTTTACAGCCAGAACACGAATATCAAAACAACTGTTTTTTTTTTTCAGATTTCATGATTCCGGTTAGATTTTCATAAAATGTTTAGGCCGTTTACTATTATAAATAAATTGGTATCTTAAACATGCATTAATTAGCAATATTTTCCGTAAATTGCGTAATTATTGACTTTAATTAGTTATTGATTATTGAAAAACAGCTAAAATTTCTGAGCGCAGTCACATGTCAAATAGTTACTTTATGACACGCGTGGGGCACATTCAGCACTAGCACCGTCGATTTGTCACTACCGAACGCTCAAGGATACTAACAACAGCTATTGAAGGCGGTAATAATCTCTTTGCATTATTTACGTAATAATAGGCAAGAATTTCAAAATAAAGAAAATATTTAAATACAAATTAAAATTATTTTTACTGCTTGGTCATTTTCAAAAGTAACACAGATTAAAAAATAGTTACTAATGAAATCCATATATTTATATGTCAATATAACTCGCACGTAGCAAACACATCTCACCCCAATCTTTAAACTGTATTTCATCTTACCTGTCCCTTGCCAACGTTCAGATAATATCACAGAATAAATAACAGTACTACGATAATATTTGAAAAATATTGTACTACTCAGTATACAAATAATGGTCATAATATGAAAGCAAATGTTATAATCATTAATACGGACGACATGTTTCTAAACTTGAAAAGAGTCCGTTCGCAGGAGATATTTATTTACATTCTTATTGATATTATTGATTCAATACGAAACACTGTAAGATTACTAGTAATTTTTCCATCTTTAATTATAATTTGTAATTAATTTTTCTCCAATCACAGACGTAAGTTCAGTGACCAAACTGAGTACAAAGTAACGTATTACAAAAAAAGTTACATAAAATTAAGATCTAAAAGTACATGTGTCTTGCAGTTTAACAATGTAGTGACTATATACTAAAATAAAAACGAAATTGTAAATAATTTTTAATTTTAAAAATATAAATTAAAAGCTAAATAAATACGTAGGGATTAATCTGCTTCTCCCGTTAAAATTTGAAGAGCTTTCAAGTGAAGGTAAGAGTTTGGATTGTTACAGCAATTTATTTTTTAACAAATATGGCAATAAGGAAATTAAGTTACGTCTTAATGTTACTTGTAGATTTATTTCCTTTCAAAAATTCCATCAACAGAAATTGGTTATAAGTTTTTCAAAATTTAGTTTTATCGAGTTTTTCCTTAATTCGACAGGTAATGTCAAGTTTTGAAATAATTTATATACTTATTCGTAGTGTCAGTAGCGAACTTAGTTCAGACTAATATTAATATGTTATATTTAAATTTTCATACATTTCACACCTTAAATTAATATACCTGTTTCTCTAATCTCTTAAAATGCGAGCAACTTACCTGCAATTCCTCTGGTATTGCAGTTCTTCATGGGCGACGATAGTCACTAACCATCGGGTGTGCTGCAAGTTCGTTTGCTCCATCTTCTAAAACCCCTATTTGCCAAGCTGTCATGTAATATGATTCAATTATCATTAGATTAATGCATAACAGTGTCAACTAAAGACTCGGCTACTGACTGGTTTAACAATGAAAAAAAGGTTTCCTAAAATAAGAAAAATATTTGGTAATATGTAATTTTTTTCATAAGCTTATAGTTTCTGTAGGATTCTATCAGTTACGGCCTGATGCTTATCGTTGGATAATGTAACCTCTTTTGTTTAACATACACTCGTAACCGGCTCACTATGACTATTACAATGCTGTTAATCGAATAATTACGTCCGTTTCTTGATTGCTCGGTATGACAAGCGTAATTATGTCGAATTATGTCGCTTCTTAACTTTTTATGGATGGGTAATTCTTGCTTACTTTCGGACAAAAAGGGTTTTTTGGATCTAAAAAAAGAAAATAAATTTTGTATCTACATTTATACGTATGATACTGTATCATACTAATAAATATCATCTACACCTATAAGCGTTGTTGCAATACACTTTTTCATTGTTCAAATTTCGAGAAAGTCGACATATTGCGTCTAGGTGGTCGAATAAAAAGGCATACTCATATTTTAAGTATAGCAAATTTCGTAATCCTGCGATACATCATTAGTCAAAGTCGAAGGATTAATTTGAGCTCCGGACTAGAACTAATGAAAACCAACAAAATTTTACATAGATATATGTTTTTGCTTCTCTTAAGCCCTATTTAAGTTAATTTTCAATAATATTATTTTAAAAACATTTATAATTTTATCGAAATCAGATATGTTAAAGAATATTTCAGAAATTAAAAAAAGAGAAAAATGACTGACTCCCGAACCTATAATACACATTTCAATGTAATTAACGTTTACGTAACATCTTGAAGTGTAAATTAAAAATATATACACGCATCGGTTCACACGGCGCGGCTCTCCAAGGCTGCTCTCCAAGGCTGCTGTACGAGACTGCGGGTTTGAGGAAATTAACCACCATACAGCATAGATCTAGCCCCTAGTGACTATTTTTTATTCCCAAACTTAAAAAAAGACCTTCGAGGAAAGCGATTTGCTGACGATAATGAGCTCAAGGCCGCTGTAAATGAGCATTTTTTAGGTCAAGACGAAGAATATTTTTTCAAGGGAATAGAAAAGTTTTTTTCAAGAACAAGTAAATGTATTGATTTCGTGGGACTATATTGAAAAATAAAGAATCTTTCATAATTTTATCTTTTTTCTAACATACCCATACCAAGAATACATTGAACGCCCCCTCGTATATAAAAGACTAGCGATCCGCCCCGGCTTCGCACGGGTGATTTCTGGATCTCGTCAACAGCGTCACATACCGGGTCTATTGTGAATCTAAACCGTCGAATCAACTTAATCACACACACAAAATTTCATCAAAATCGGTCCAGCCGTTTAGGTGGAGTTCAGTTACATATACAGGAACAGAAGAATTATATATATAATTATACATTTATATCTTTCTGTTCAATCATTCCGTCTATTGATGAAAACCCTATCAAAATCTGTTGCGTAGTTTAAAAGATCTAAGCGTACAGACGGTAGGAAGCGACATTAAAAGTTTAATTTTTTTAACGCCCCCGCACTGCCCTTTTCGGGTGGAATTTCATAACATCCGTTCTTTGTAATTTTTAACATGCCATAAAGAATATTCTGGCCAAATTGACGTAACATTAAATTAACAAAATTTTATACCTATAAGATATATACATAGTTACTTGTGTAGCTACGGCGGTTCTAAACAAACCATATAAAAGAAGCCAAACAATCTAGAATACTTGTTCGGATCCACTATCTTGCGTTTCATTGAAATCTGTTCAAACAAGTAGCTACAATTTTATTCTTCGTTGCACAAAAGATGTTCAGAGAAATAAAAAAAAATAATAGATTTTCTATGAAAAATAAAAGTTTTTCATAGAAAACCTATTATTTTTTATTTTTTTATAAAACTCACCTTAGAAGTATACGTATAAATATAATAATTTTTACATTTTATCAAATCTTCAACAAAGCACGTTTTATATTTTTAAGCCCAGTAGCCCTTAGGCTAAATTTTAAAACTTCTACCTACTGAGGTAGTGCGTAGTCGCCCCAACATGGAAATGAATTGAATACCAGCGTAAAATAGCAGCTTAACACTGCTTGTTTCGTATGGTGAGTGTAGAGAACCGGCGACCCTTTTTACTGGAAAAGAGGCATTCCATCTTAGTCCTCACGGGTGACAACGCATCTGCATTTTGATTCTTTATTGAAGATAGATGTAGATGTCTATGGGTCACAGCAACCACTTACCATCAGGTGGACTGTGTGCTCGTTTGTCACCCTATCCTATAAAAAAAAAAATTTTTTTACTGGGAACTTACTTAACTGCTTTAGACGTTATAATATGTGATCAAACGAACTTCTCAAGCGAAGTTCGATCAGTATTATATGAGTCGCTTCACTCGAAGATATTACTTTCAGGTAGTCTTTTTACCTACGTGGTTGCTATCGCGAGCAATTAAAGATTTTTAATTTTATTTTTAAACGATTCGATGTATCGAAAGTTTAAAAAAAATATCGGTATAATATCCCGTCACTAATCTGTACGACGAGCCGTCATTCTTTTAGAGATTATTTGTGGTCAATGCAATTTTATCTAGGGTTAAGGGTGGGAGGGTTGTTATATCTTCGAATGAAGCGACTCATATAATATTGATCGAACTTCGATTGAGAAGTTCGTTTCATCAGATATTCTATTATGTCGCTTCATTTTTCAAATATAACTTTAACCAGGTAGATGTTAAAAGAAAAAAAAATTGCATTAGATTTAATTCAAATGAAAAATAGTTCATACTCTAAACGTATAATCGACATGTAACAATTATGTACAAAAATATAAAGTATTTATACAACTTAAATTTGACTCTGTTCTTATTAACTTAGTCTTGACTTAGTCTTAGTCATTAAGTATCTATTAATTATGCTAATCAACATGTAACAATCATCATTTAATCAATCATCATGGCTAACCATATTACCTAATATTGACTCTGGAAAATTATAGTTAGAGATATTTAGTGGCCGATGATAAAATTTTACGAACACTTTCGAAGTATTAATCCATCCCGCGGCTTTCCTAATGGTGTCGACTGACACCCCCGCCGCGGCCGCTGCGGACGTGGCCGCGTGCCGTGTGCGCTTAACGCCGCCACGTCTATGCCGCTCTCTGATAAGACCTGTTTTATCCATCTGCTTATTGACTGTGCTGTCGCGCTCCTATAGGGACGCTTCACAGTTATTAAGAGATTAGATACGCTTCCTGCTCGATCTTCGTTTGTTACGTGAAGATAATCTTCGAGAGTGGTCGCTGTGCAAATTTGAGGGTTTTCTTGAAAGTAGCGCAGAATTAGCACAGGTTGTTCCTGACCAGCTGCCGATGTTTTTATAATATCTTTTAATTACTATATTTATTCCGCCCGAATTATTAGACATATTTTCAAGTTTTATTAAATGGTTTAAACCCGTTGGGCAGTACACAAGGCCAGTAAAATGACCAAATTTTTGGTTCCCTAGTAAGCTCCCTGTTGGGATACCAATTTGAAACATGATTGAGCACCACTTGAGGATCCCATGTAGTACAATATTTTGGAAAGCTAGGTTTTAATTTAAATGCGCCTTTCAAGAGTCGCTTTACGCGGTCATCCGATCCGATATTGCTACCTGACTGATAAAAGTGCTTATGTGGATCTGTGACTGTTAAGGTATCTGACACTCCTTGTTGTACTGGTCACTCAAAAAAAACCAAGACCGTTGATACTGGGCCCTCTAAATTATCATAGGTGTTGAATTGTGTTGTTAGATAATGACGCTAGAATTAGGTCCAAGGCTGATTCGGGAACCCCACGGGATGCGAACGCTTGCCTGATAGTATCGCGGCACCCAGAGTAAGTGGACTTCTGAAAGATGATTTAGTCAGATTATATCGGAAATTATCATAGTCATTAACTGTGGATACCAGACCTGCGATGGCCAGGCCGGAAATACTAATATACCAGTAGCTTTGTCCTCAATATTTTTTGTAGACATTTCAGGATAAGAGAAAAATCTGAAGGCATCTAAAGAAACAGCTTCAGGTTCTTTTTTCCAGGATATAAAATAATGACATTTGGCATTTGCTCGAGAGGCAAATAAATCATTATCTGGTTTTCCGAAATGTTTTGATATTCTATCAAATGCAAAATTGGACTAAGCCTTTGAGACTCGGCATCCGCTTCGTGATTTGCTTTTGTATTAATATATGAAGCGAATAACCAAATATTTATTTCTTCTGACCATTGCCAAATTTTTCGGGAAAGATCATTTAGGTGCGGGAATTATATACCACCCATACGATTAACGTAGCTTATCGCTATTGTATTGTCTCTGCGCAGTAAAATGGAACAATCACGTTTTTTGTCCGCAAATAATTTTAGGGCCAAAAAAGCGGCTAACAACTCCAAGAAGTTTATATGGAAGTCAAGTTCATGTATTTTCCAAGCACCATGTGCTTGTTTGTTATTACACACTGCTCCCCAACCAGTACGTGATGCGTCGGTATAAATTTCCAAGGTGTAGTTGGCTGCTTTCAAGGTATTAATGGACTTTAATATATTCATCTTCCACCAGTTTAAGTCCTCAAAAATAAAAAGGTTAAGTTTTAATTGTACTCTGAAATTATGACATTTTTGTAACACTAGAAATTTTTGCCTTTCTATGTTTTGGTATATAACCATCCGTATTTGACCGCAGGGCAGGCAGCAACTAAAACTGCGATTAATGGAGCGAATTTTCTAACTGTGAATTTAACCATGATCGAAAAATTTTCAACAATGCTCATAATTTTATTTCGTTTTTGTGTTGGTAACGAAATAGTTTCATTTACGGAACTAAACATGAATCGCAAAAACTTGCAGTGCTGTGTTGGAATAATTAATGATGAATGAATCTGCAATCAACTAGGAGCTCATAAATTACTGTGATGCTTACAAGATTGAATAATCACCTGATAATGCAGAAAGTTGATACAAGCAGGTGGCTCTAAACCTTGTTTTGTGTCAACGTTCGACAATGGACTTTTGATAAGATGTAATAGTGATGTATGGAGTGTAGGTGGATATAAAATAAGGTAGGGTACATAACGATTATATTAATAATATGTGTTTATAATTTATAATTTAGTTTTTAATTAATTTTTCGTTTCAATTTGCAATAACGGTATTTTGAAAAATATTTAATACGATTTTGAAAGTTTTCCTTATTTTCAATGACAAGGATTAAAATTTTCATTATTTTTGTCCCAATCTAGTTTTCATCGTTAATATAGTCTTAGTTTAAAAGAATACCGATGACGAATCTGTAAATTTAAATAAATTTAAATAAATCTTAAGTAAAAAAAAACTTTTCCAATCTTTTTTCAACCCTTATATAGGCTTTTACTTTTGACTTAATTACCTATTCCCGTTTTCGAGCAAGTAGGCTCACACGTACTTTTACTTTGTTCCAATATTATGATGATAAGCTATCATTACTTATACAATATGTCTCGAAGCTGTCAAATTAACAGTCTTGGTTGTAACAAAAGTATTAAATGATATTTATTAGTAGCGAAATATAAAAAATATATTTTTCAAGAACGCAAAAATTAATAAATTAAGATCCGTGTTAAAAATAAAATAGCGTGTCTTAAACAACTTTCAATAGCACCTCCTTCCCTCAAACAATTGCGTGCACTATGGTAATAATTGGTGTAATAGTGCAACGGGGAAATCTTGAATGTAACGTAACTTAAATAGTTCCGTTAAACTAGTACAATTAATTTGGAATTAAAGAGTTTACATACAAACACTGCATCTTAAGCTTTCAACGATTCTATAAGGTTTCAAGATAAAAAAAACGCAATTTTAAGAACGTAGAGTTTTTGCTTTGTCGACAGAGAATGGTAGATAGCAAAGAAGACGTGTTTAGACTCGTCCAATTTGTAATAAATTGTGGCATAGTAGCTTGAGACCACACAGCAATAATCTAAAATTTTACAAAGTTTTATTTTAAGTAATAAAGTAATAATGAAAACGCAATGCAGATAACCGGTCACTGTAGGCCATGGAACCATTTACTCGTCAATACATATATTTCGAACCATCAGGAATAGGAATGGATCATCAGTAGTAATTCAGCAGTAGTAATTGGATATCCATTCCATGATAAAAGTCACATACATTATTTAACACTAATATAACATTACGGCCTATTCTTAATCTGAACGTGGTAGTGATTCGTGAACCCTCCAGTGATCACGAATCACTACCATTACAATTTTTACGTTACATTACTACTTAGATACTTTATTGGTAAGATTTAATCTATAAATTTTTAATATCTTCAGTTCTTTAAAGGATATTGTGTTGCCAGGATTACTACGTATCAAAAGAATGAATAGAATTGAATGCAGTCCTTAAGCTCTTTACAAGAGTAATATCATGTATGCACTGCTGGGCACAGGCCTCCCCTCATTTCTGAGAGGGTTATAATAGTTTGTGAAATATAATTTACTTTATCCAAAGCTTACAAATTATTATAACTGAAGATTAAAATTTTATTTCAAATTACCTACTTGTATAACGGGCTTATTTGCAATTTTTTTTGTAATGTGAAAAATGTAAATATAAAATAAAAGTAGAAACCTAAGTACAAGCTTAATGTAACCATTTAATTTAAGAGTAGAACTTATTTAATAAAAGAATATTTATCTATATTGGTCATAAATTGGTGAACGGTGAAAAACAAACATACACGTCGAATATAGAACCTTCTCGTTTTTTGAAATCAGATCTAAATTTATTATGTTATCGATGCCCTACATATTTTAAATAAACGTTTTATGAGTGACATTCATCATCATCATCGTCATTACAGTCTAACCAAGTCGCCTCAAAGAAGAGATGTTTGCCATAGTTACCACGCTCGGCAGGCGGGTTGGCAACCGCAGTTTTTTTATTATTTTGACTTTTTATGAGTAATTTAGTAAATGCTGCTGTTCATCTCAGACGTGACGTTCAAAATAACTTATTCAACGCTGTCTTCAATAAAATACTGCTTAAAAAATTGCCCAACAACGGCGATACCCTCTCCTTTTCTGTTTTTATTTTATTAATCTCATCACATTAAATCTCAATCATATTATCATTCATGCACAATTGGAACCATCCAATATTAAAAATGCATTTTTATTAAACGTCGACGTTACATATCCGAATGGTCTACTCTGATATTAATATGAATTCTGTAAATGTCAATTAATAATGTAGGTATTTCTAGATTGTTTCCACCTCAATATCAATCATGTCTAACAACAATGTATATTATCTTCTTAATGTGGAACAACATCATCCACATAACTACTGGAACCTGACGTTCTCTTTACCGACTAAAATGTTTGTCATACCAATACAAAGATCTTTCTTATTCAATCGCATATACTGCCGATTATTGATTACGTCGATGTGTGTTGCTCAGACCGTTCTCAACGTTACTTAACAGATAGGACCGCCTCCTTAATAACAGCATCAGATACCTAGCCTACGTAAATAAGACCGTGTATCTTCTTTAAGTATTATGCTTAAATGGATGCCTATTCGTCAGCGCAGATAAATAAATTATGTTAGAATAGTCTGTAAACACGTTAAGAAATCGTTACAAGTTTTAAGTTAATTCAAGTTTTATATTAACAATAAAGATTCTATCGTCATATATTTTTATAATTATTCTGACGTAGATTGTAGTTAGTTGTATATTTTACATATTTTAGCCTAATTATCTTTTCAGTTAACAGCCTAGCTTAATAGCCTAGCCTTTTACTAAACGGTGCCATTCAACTAGCGGACTAAGTGATATTCATCTGATGACCTAAAGCTGATTACAATTTATACAGGCTTATTTTTCAAAAAGTAGCCAAATTTTAAACTTAAGTTCAAATATATAAATAATGATATACCATTATTGCAGTTTTGAAAATACGAGTAAATAAGGCTTCTACTTTTATTAGGGTAAAATGTATTACCACGCATTTTGAATTTAAAAGATAAAAAGGACAAATGTTTGAGATTTTTTTAAATTAATTTTCTTCACCATTGCCTATATTACTTATTCTGAACCTTCTCTGTAAATTTGGCCGGTCATTGCAAAATAAACCTGTATAATACACAGACCAGTGACATTACATACTTTGGTCACCTATTAATTTCATTCAACGAGACAGTTGCTGGCCTGTGCCTAATTATGCTATTTGCTATACAGGGTATTATTGAAACGCTCCCGAAAACGAACACAGACGATAGTACTAACTATACCTTTGATGATAGGTGAAATATAAAATCGATCCTGATGAAAAAAAAATCATCTTTTCACAACGTTTTATTAGATTTATTCATGCTTCATTGTGTTAGTACAGCTAATGAAACTATCATTAGCTGTACTAACATGATAGAAATAATCATGAAAATACTGAAACATAAAACCAGCAGTGGAATTACTAAATTACAATCAGCTAACTAGGGGTCAATGTACGCGCGAACGCCGAATTCGCGCGGCCCACAACTAGCGATGGTACCACAATACCTAATAATTTACAACACTTGTCTAAATATCTAACTTATCTACTTAACCTACTATTTTGCCACTGTACTTGTCTCCACGTAGCCACTTTAATTCGAATTCACAGGTTAAATAAACCAAATAAGTGGTTCGATTCCCCGCTAATGAAAAAAATACTTAAATAAAATTTTAACAAGGTTAGAGTCATGCTTTTTTATCCATTGTGTAGGTATGTTTATTATTCTGATGTGTTCAGTTATGTACCTATTCAGATCAGTTCAGTACTAAGTTATTTAAAAATTAGGTTAAATAAACCAAATAACTGGTTCGATTCCCCGCTAATGAGAAAATACTTAAATAAAATGTTAACAAGGTTAGAGTCATGCTTTTTTATCCATTGTGTGAGTATGTTTATTATTCATATGTATTCAGTTATGTACCTATTCAGATCAGTTCAGTACTAAGTTAGTTAAAAAAAATTAGGTATGAAACAGCTTACCGATCCTCCGTGGCCTTATGAGATTCTCCAAGGCACATTAACATGTTGCCGTATTCACGAGCACTATAAACGTACCTACGCGTTATTCATTATTAAAACAAAACAAGAAACACAAAACGTTACAACAAGAATAATATCATTAAGTAGTAAATAACAAGTAATAACGACAATAATTTAATAAACAAAACAATTGAACTGTCGATTTATTATATTTACGCGAACACTACACATAGAATAAAACTATTTTTACGGATTTTATGGCGTTTAATTTATTATTTTAATTCCCGACGTTTTATTAGATTTATTCATGCATATTGACGGATGGTAAAAATTGACTAATCTTCTTCAGCGGCTTGAAGTATGTTTTAATAGAGCTTCCATTAAAACATACTTCAAGTGTCATATCCCTCTACAAGATGCAGAAGTGTACAAACTGGATTGTGAATGTGGTCTCTCTTACATAGGACAAACAAAAATATCTATAAAAACCCGCGTAAAAGAACATATAGCTGACGTGAAGCACCGACGTTCCGGAAGTCTGCAGTGTGAACATGTTCAAGATCGTCCCGCCACTACATCAGATTTGATAGACCACAAATCCTCGCAAAAGAACACCGATTCCTACCAGGATGATACATGAGGCTATTGAGATTAAAAACATCCTAATTTCAATAGAGAAGATGGGTGGATGCTGCCATCTGCTTGGGATCCTATAATTAACAAAATTAAATCAAACCCAAGCATACCACTGCAAGACTTCAAGATACTATAAGCTCATTCTGCGTAGATCGGACCAAAATTAATATTCAAAAACTGAAGGTCACCTCAGTCCCCGTGACCATGGGTGCTGTAAAGCACCCAAAACGTCGGGAATTAAATAGATATAATAGATAAACGCGATAAAATCCATAAACATAGTTTTATTCAATTGAACTGTCGCTCGTGATAGTCAACACGGAACTGTCTCAAAACTAAAATTATTAATCAATCCCGCCAAAACAAATGCGGAAAAGGTAACGTCATTAAAGCACTGAGGGTGAGGACGCCACAGACCGTTAAACCGTAACGACATCGCCAACGTTTATTTTATTTATAAGTTTAGTTATCCCTACGACTAGTCTTCATATGAATTTAGAAGTTATGGTTGTCATTTTAATACAATTACACAATTGGTGTACCTGACGCAACAAGCAGTTGCGTCAGGGGGCAATGATATTAATAATTATTATTACTAAACACATCTTTACTCCAAAAATTATTGAAATTAATAAACGTACCTAATTGGGTACTCAGGAATCACACAATTATAAACACAATTTCATCGTTATCTTTGATTTTGTGTTCGAAAATAGAAAAATGAAATGGTACTGAATAATTTAATAGTTAAAATCAATTGCAATTATGATCGACAGTTAATTAATCTATCAGAATTAATGTAAAAAAATAATACTTTTACTTTATTTTAATTGACTTTACGTATTTAATCCGACCAATATTTTGAATTTAACAAGATGTACGTCAAAATTATTAAAAATTACTTGCAAGTTTTATAGTGATTGCCGCGTCTAATTCTTATGTCGCCGGCAAACTAAATTTCGGTGCAACATGGCAGCGTTCCCAACACCAATTTGTCAAATTCCCCGAAAATTCATGTCAAATTCCCTAATTTAAGGACAACACTTTTACAGATTCCCCATGAATTCCTCTCAATTATATTTTAAGAAATGAATCAATTTTCAACAAATTTTATAAGATTTACTTTTTAATTAACATTTTTTTTCTTTAAAATTAAAAAATAAAGAAATGAAAAACATTAAATACACAAAAGTTGCCGAAATAAATGCGAAAATTAAATGTGGTGCAATGAAGATAATTAAAAAAAGGGAGTCATTCGATATTCATAAGTAACATAGCAAAATGTTAAGATAAGTATTTAGATTTCTTGAAAAAAGTTCTGACTTGGCCCTGGCTATCGATTTTCAAAATCCCCGCATTTTTCCCGCATAATACCAATCCCCAATCAACTTTAAATTCCCCGCAATTTGGGGAATTCAACACATGTTGGCAAAATGTGTAAATTCCACAGCGCGAGGCGACACGAGGCAGCGCGTGTATGAAAGGGAAGGGTAGAGTGAGTAGTATACTTAATGCATTGTTTCGTACCGATCTAGATAAGAGTTCGGCGCCCGCGAGGATATTGACCCTATTTTCAGCTGATTTTCTTTTTTAAGTTTCACTGCTTGTTTTATGTTTAAGTATTTTCATGATTTTTTTTAATGAAATATCGTTTCATTTAGCTGTACTAACATGATGGAGCGTAAATAAAGTTAATAAAACGTTGTGAAAAGATGATTTTTTTTCCTCGTTATCGAATTTCTTTGTGACCCATCATCATAGGTATCCTTAGTACTATCATCTGTCTTCGTTTTCGGGAGCGTTTCACAAACACCCGGTATAATTTTTTTTCACCATGGACAGTTAAAAAAATATTACTCCATTAAACAGTTTCCATAAACTTAGTTATGACTTAAAAACTTAGACCATTCAATGCGACCCGTGTACCAACGGCCTTACTCACCAGTAGGTGCAGGGACAAGTTTTCTTTACCCGTTCACCCATTGCATTACACTTTCTGCCTAACTTATATGAGAAAAAAAAGTCCGCGGCTTTGAAGTGGCCAAGGCCCACCCCGGCCACACCTCAATCTGCTGTCGCTGATATTTTATATTAGATGCTAACCTTATAACATATATAGTCATAATTGTCACTAATATAAATACATAGTTGTCACTAATATAAATATATTAGTCGTGCGCGCGCGCTTGGCGTACGGCTGTTGTTTCGTAGATTCACCTAAGTCAAATACGTAATTGTGCATAAATATCAAAAAAATTGTGTTTTGCCAATATCGCATAAGCATTAATTATGGTGAAGTGTAAGAAATACAATAAGGCTGTGTCGACGGCGAAAGATGAGACTAGTAAATGCAAGGCTCATGTGAAGCAGTCTTCCATATAAAGTGCGTCACGAGAGCTACCTTCTAAAATGAAAAATGTGAAGATTGTGTTTCCCTACCCGGATCGTATCCTAGTTCGCCTAGTGTTGATGAACCGGATATTGCAGTGACCCTGGCTGATATGAACAGGAAAATGGAGGTAATGTACAAAATTGAGAATAAGTTGAGTGAGTTGGCCGATCTGGTTGATTTTGTAACAGAAAAGTATGATAATCTGATGGAGTACCAGAAATCGACCGAAACAAAAATAAAATCCCTAGAAAACATGAATGCATACTTGGTGAAGTGCAATAAAGCACTGGAAGAACGTGAACGAGCTGGAAGAGAAAGACAAGGAAAAGGTGGAGTTGACTGGACTGGAAAAGAAAGAAAATGAAGATGTGGCGAAAATAATAGTCCAAGTTGCTAACAAGCTCCATTGAGCACGCAGAGAGGGTAGGCCGTGAAAAACCAAACGCCGAAAAACCACTGCCAGTTGTTGTAACGCTAAGGACAAAAGAGGCTCGTGATAAGTGGATTGTAAGTCGCAAAAAACGCTTGACAAATGGCGAAATTTATGGTACAAATAACGACAACCGTATTTATATAAATGAGAATCTCACTAGATATAAAAGGAACCTTCTATGGGTTACTAAAACCAACAAAAACCTACAAGTACATTTGGGTACAAGATGGAAAAATACTCATAAGAAAAAGTGATGAACAGAAAAAAATTATGTCAATAAGGAGTGAACGAGATATTGAAAAATATATAGAAAGCAATGTAAATACGGCGACTGGCTAGATGTTGTTGTTGGTACCTGTATGCCTAACGCACACATAGTGCAGAAGTAAACACTGCGAGCTAAACTAACATCAAGTAAAGTTGATCGTTTCGATGCAATTATCACATTAGAATGTCAATTTACTAGATTTAAAACAGCGAACTCCTGGGTTTGAAATACATCTAGCAACAACAAATATTTACACATATTACACTTAAATATTCGGTCATTAAGAAAAACTTTAATGAATTGCAATTTTGTAAAAAAAATGCTCTGAAGAGTTAGGAATACTAGTGTTGACAGAGGTTAACATTAAGGAGAAGGAGCTATCACTATACCACATAAAAGGTACAATCTATTTGCAAACACGAGGGAGACTATAAGAGGAGGGGGTGTGCTTATTTATGCTAAGGAATGTCTTATTTTTAATGCACGAAAAACCCTGACGAGTTCACTGGAAGGACTTCATGGTAAACTCACTGTTAACAACTCAACTCTAAATATAATTGCAGTCTACAGACCACCAAAACGAATAGGTTTTTATTCGTTGATGAAATCGAGCAGATAGTTAAGAAGATCCCAGCGAGTGAGGAAATTATCATGTTAGGTGACGTCAACATTAACTTGTTAGATGTGAGTGAAAATCAACTGGTGTCAAAATATAAGGACTGCCTGTGTGGACTAGGCCTACAGTGCGTAATACCGATTACGGAGGTGACGCGAGAGGTTATCGTCGCGGGTGTAGAGAAATGTCGTGTATCGATCATGTTTGGGTGCGAACAAGACAGTTGCGAGACTGCCATTCGTTTGTTATTGAGTGCTTCATGTCGGATCATCACGTGGTTGGAGTCTCGGTACCGTTACATGTGACGCAACACTACACTGACAGTGTGGACTCGGACACTCGGTATGTGATTAATAATAAGCTAGTAGCTAAGCAGATCACTGATTACGATTGGTCTCAACTGTTGCTTATTGATTGTCCGTTAAAATTGTATTGTAAGTTAGAAAATGTTTTCAATGACATTTATAAAAATAGTAAGACTGTAATGCCAAAGATTAAAAAACGGGATACACAACCGTGGATAGACAGAGATTTGAATAAAATGTTAATGCGTAGGGATAGGTTATTTAGGGATTGGAAGAAACCCCAAACAATAATACGAAAAGACTAGAATACACACGATTTAGAAATAAGGTAAACAAATTAATATTTAAAGCAAAAAATAGGTATCGGCAGGAAGAAATCAAGAACTGTAATGGAGACCCAAAAAAAATCTGGGACAAAATTAATAGCTGGACAGGTAGGAAAAAAGCAAATATAGATGATATTGTTAAAAGATACTTTGGAAATAAAGACACAATGTATAATATATGTAGTCAATTTGCAGATACATTTACTAACGAAATTATTGCTATTAAACATAATTGTAGTATTAAGCTATTAGACAGAAGTAAATATGTTAGAGAAAGTGATGTCACATTTCGCTTTAAGCCAGCTACCAGTGACGCAGTGTGCAAAGTCATCGATCAGCTGAGCTGTGATAAGGCGCCAGGCACTGACTGCATTCGAGTCATAGACTTAAAAATAATCAAGAATGATATCTCACCGGTCTTATCGCACTTTGTCAACCTGTGTTTGTTGAAAGGGGAATATCCTAGCCTACTCAAAAAAGCTTTAATTAGGCCCATCTACAAGCAGGGAGAGCACTCAGTGTATGCTAACTATAGACCGATTGCTATCTTATCGGTCATTAATAAAATAGTTGAGAAGATGGTAGTCGGCCAGGTTAGCGAATTTTTAGAGCAAAATGGTATATTAGCGGATGCACAGCACGGTTTTAGGCATGGTCGTAGCACCGTAACAGCACTATCACAGTTTTCCGAAGATATGAACAGTAGTCTTGATCAGGGACATCAGGTCCTGGCGCTGTTCATAGACTATAAAAAAGCCTTCGATACCTTGGATCATGAGGTGCTATTGCAGGCCATGGATGAGTGTGGAATCAGGGGCCCCACAAACAGGTGGTTCCGGAGTTATCTGAGTGGCAGAACCTTACAGACCTACATCTCTGGTGTTGCTGGTAAAGAAGTGGCGGTACAGCTTGGTGTACCGACTGGTTCAGTCTATGGTCCGGTTGGCTACGTTATGCATGTCAATAGCGTCAGTAATGTGGTGAAGAAATGTCGGGTGTATATGTACGCGGACGACATGTGTCTTATGTACTCCTCTAAGAATATACAAGAGATCAGGGCTGTGCTACAGGCAGACTTCGATAATATTATCCGGTGGGCTCACGATAATGGTATCATACTTAACCTTGATAAGACGAAAGTGATGCATCTGTATTCACCGCACAACTTAGTGGCAAAAAATGTCAAGAGCGTGGATATAGGTATAGTGGGTCACGTATGAGTGTATGCACATCAAAAATGTTAATTGTGTTTGTCAAAGCTAGAATATGTCAGTAAATTTAAGTATCTAGGTCTGTGGGTGGACCGCAATATGAATTGGAAAACACAGGTTGACACAGTGTGTACAAAGCTTAGGGCAGTGTTGAGTAAGTTTTATATCCTGAAGGCGCCATTGAGTAGAAAAACGCTGCGTGTCCTTTATTTTGCTCTCGCTGAGTCATTGCTAACCTATGGATTAAATACGTATGGCCGTACATTTTAAAACCTATCTTAACAGTATAAAATCGCTGCAAATTCGTTTTATGAAATACCTTGTAAACCCACAAACAAAAGTTGCCTGTAAAGAAAATTATGAAAAACTTTTTGTGTCTGTAAGGTGCTTCCTGTACATGAAAAAGTCAAGTACCTGTTGGTTCTAGAACAGTTCTATAACGACCAGTTTAAAGTACAAGTGCAAAATAGGTACAATACCAGAAGCGTTAGAGAGCGTAAACTCGCGCGACCAATAGTAAAAATTACTATGGCAAAGAACCAATAAGTATTTGATCCTATACTTTTCAATAATATCGATTGGCTGAGAAAATAATACTAGAATAAGTAAACGAACACTAAAAAATAAATTAAAAACTGTTTTCCTTAATGAAGTTGTCGCAAGATGTGAAAATACTAATTTGTTGTTGTTTTAATATAACTATTGACAATTACGTATATTAGACCTTATTTTAACGATTTAAACATTATTGTGATGTACCCATAATCACTTAACTAGTGCCTATAAGTCAGAAAGAGTGAGCACCTGAGGTGCGACGGCTAAATGTTAGTATTAAATAATTTTGTCAGCGCGGTCCGCTGACCGGGGTGTGCTGGCGGTGGCTCGCGTTGCCACAATACTTGCTATTATTTACACTGTTTATATTCATTAAATTGTATACTTACGTATTTGAACCAAATGTATTAAGACGGCAATCCCATAAACAAACTGTTACGCAGTTTGGTGGGTGTAAAATTACTAAAGGTTTGGTCCAGAATAAATGATTTATTTATTTATTTATTTATTTATTTATTTATTTATTTATTTACATGGTATAGGCTACAAGTAGATAGACCAAGGATAATGTACGTACATGATTGTATTATACGGCCCTTGTGTATTGTCCCCATATTATTATTATTTATTTTTGCCCCTTATTGTCCAAACAATTTGATAAACTTAATATTTGCTCATTGGACGTTTTACTAGTATACCTATATGGACCTATCAATAGATGGTCGTTTTTCTTCATGGGCGTTTCGATAATTCGACATATTTTTTATCATCGCCATTACAGCCCTCCACAAGTCCTTTGCTGAACATAGCCCTCCCACAAGGAATGCCACAAAACAAAGTTCTTTGTTCTATAGATATACAAAAGAAATTAATAAAAATATATTATAAAAAAATATATATATTTTTAATAATAATACAATTATACATGTGTTTTGTGTTTTAACTGTGTTCCGTTTATAAGTTTAATTCCATTCATTCCTTATGGAGAAAGATATTTCTATGTAATAATTATAAGATTGTGTTTCTTAGTACTCCAGTGTTACGACTTCTTGGCATAGACGGGAAAAACAGCTAACCTACAAATGCGGCCAAGCTCATTTGACCCATCACTGTTACCTAGTCTCTAATTATGCATATACATATGTGTAGTTTAATGGAAGAAATATGTTGTAGAAAATATTCATTATTACAAAGTAAAATTAAATATTTTTGGTTTCTAGTGTAAATATGTGTTTAAATAAAAAAATACTTACAGTTATGACATAAAAATATTTTTGATAGATTGCATCTGCAACATAGTGGTTTTTTGCACAAATTGCACACTTTATTAGTTTTATTTTTACAAAGAGTTTGATAGCAATTACGCCTCGTTCTCAACTCAGCTGACTGGCATTTCTGAGGCGATAGAGCGTTGCAGTGAGGTTTCACGAGTGGGTTCTTCTAAAATGTTACTCAGTTCAACCGCCAATTGCAGAATAAATTATCTTCTACGTATTTTCTTGTTGTGTATTTCTTGACAATACCCATGCATTTATTGCAGATAAATCTAAAATATTATAAAATACTTGTACCGTACATCTTCTAGAAGGTGCTTTTGTGCTGTATCTTCTCGCTATTTGATCAACAATGTCAACACAATATTTAGTTGAACTGTAAAACATAACAGTTTCAGGTTTTTTCTTGACAACGCTACTGTGTATATGAACACTATAATGTAATGTACTCAATAGCAAAACATTTTTGCTTCTCTTTGTATAGTAAAAATTCAATAAGCATTGGTAATTTTCTGTTTTTAGTGCTTTGGTGTCATATAAATCCAATGTTAGATTTTTTACGTACGACGGAATGTCACGTCTCCCTTTATTTATGGTATCAACCATATCATGCCGTGTACGTTTGTACAGTTGTACGTTTAAAGCAAGTTCTGTGCGAGAAACAACATACACATTTCTACCTTTATTCAGAAGTGGTTCCATAAGATACATGACGATGTGTTTTCCAAGACTTTGATTTTCCGGTCGAGTTTCATCTTTCCCAAGATATGGGTAAGCATTCAACAAGTATTTCGATTTGACATCAACACAGAGCCAAAATTTTATTCCAAATTTATCAGGTTTATTAGCCAATTAATAAAAGGGCATCGAACTTTTGTAGCAAACAACTGTTCATCTATTGTTACATTTTCTCCCGGCTTGTAGCACAAAATGCGATTCTATACTTGAAAAATCAACTCAAATTTATCTGTTATAGTTTTCGTAGATCGTTCTGATCTCACATCGAATCGTAAAAATTTCATAATTTCTTTGAATCTATCCCTAGGCATAGTTTTAGAAAAATATGGAATGCCCCATATTTTAATCCACAAATAATTTAAAGATATATTTCTCGCTACAAAACAACCTCTTACATACAGAATGGAAATGAATTTTTCAAGTTCTTCTAGGGAAATATACCATAAATGACCAAGCCGACGATTTGCTTCGGCCTCAGTACAATTTTCTATGTGTCGTAAAATCGTATCATATATCAAAAGTTTCCAGGCTGTCATGAAATTCTCTCCAACTTGCCTCCGTGCATAGCCGGTAGGTCCTGCCTGTTTAGTCACAACATTATGACTTTCTCGGCGACCTGCTACCTCTGAGCCATTTTTAAGTATGGATTTCCACAATATTCCGCCCGTGACAAAATATTATTATGAGAGGTATTTCCATAAAATGGTGTCCGAAAGCCACGTACTCGTCGTCGTCGAGACGATCTTCCCCTAATTTGTTGTTGAATGACAGTCAACTGTATTTTGCTGTCTGAGTCATCACTTGAACTTGACTCAGGAGCTGCAGGAATATATGAATCGCAAATATCGGAATATCGTCAATATTGAAATATCAACCAAAATAACGAAATTGACTCAATGAGAACGCGTAGAGTAATGAACGTATAAAGTTGAATATTTAGGTACATGAAACAAGATCAGGCAATTAAATTAAATCAAATATAATTATCCTACTTCATCCTTACGCTCAAAGATATTGAAGCCATCCGATGATTCAGTTTACCAACTATATATTGTTCTCTTTCTCGTTTCTTTTGTTATTTATCTACTGGATTGGTTTTTAATTCGACTACAGGTTTTTTCTCTTTTAATTACTTATTTTTTCTCTTTTATTACGTACGTTATCTTCGTCAACTATGAACCGATTTAAATTATTATTTTTTAAATAATTTGCCAACAAACTCAACAAATCTACTTACCCAAAACGATTCTGTCTCATAAGTTTGAAGCGAATAAGTTTTTAATCTTGCATAGTATATTATTAACACGAATCATTTCACATACATGATTTGAAATCATTGATATTATTGTGCGGTATAAACCTTAATATGACTTATATATAAATCGTCTAAATTATTTCAACGGGGAGCAGCTACAAAGTTGCGAGACATTTAATACTTCGGCCATCAATCCAATTGCCAAGCGTGGCTTATATGGCAAGTCCTTAAAATAATAGGAAAGACACATATCTAACAGAGGACAATATTGAATTAATTTACGCAGGTGAATTGATGAAGAAACAGAGAAGACTGGTATTTTTTATACACGACATTGTTAACTCTAATGAAATAATTGACCATTTTCATGTTAATATATTATGTATTTCAATTCACATTAATTGCATTTTAAATAAATATCTTTGAAGTTACGAAAATTGGAAATTTTAAATGTAGTTAATCTTCTTATAGATTTTAACACTTTGAGGAAGAATGAGGAAAAACCTATTTTTATAGTCTGAGGATATGGCGGGGCGTGAACTGTTGATGTAAGATTAATGAATAATTGTTTTATGGAAACCATTCTTATTGTTGGCTCTGAGACAAAAGTGATGACAACAAAGAGTTTAGAAGGAAGGTTTTCCCTTCCTTTTTATCTCCTTATTAACATACATATTTCTCTTTTCATGCAAACAAGTCCAGTTTAATATAAATTAAACTTAAGCTCACCATTATTTATGGCAATGAATATTTTATTACAATTCTCCCACTAAAGAAAAATTAATAGTAATTAAAAGTTAAAGTTCAATTAAAAGTAAGTAAGAATTGTCTTACTTTTAATTGCCATGTTCACCACGTTTCGTAGGTGGAGGGCAATCGCAGTTTTTTATTGTTATTAGGTTCTTACATAGAAGTTGCTGCTGCCGATCTCCTATTTCAGTTACCCTCTGTCGCGTCTTATGACACCCACGGTATGATATGGTGTAGTGGACTCTTTTACGAACCCATGTAGTGCTGTGTATTATTTATAGTCTTACAATATCGATTTGAGGAATTACTGCAAGGTACTACCACTAGACGTTGAATTATTATAGATAGTGTGACGGCTCATTGTTATTATTATTACTAAATAATAATTAACTTCAATAAAGAGACATTTAAAATATGTGTGACGCACATTCACTGTGGCTGGATTTGATCGTATTCTGTACGGCGTTTACACGCATTGACATGCACGACTTCGGTCGATGTTTGTGCTTACGCACTACCAAGGGGCTAAATCCTCTTTTACTGGTTCACCAGTTATTTTGCTGTGGACTACGGTCCAGTTCCCAACAACGTCCCTTCGGGGGCGCGTTGGTTGTGGCGCTAACCGCACGGCGTGTGTGTAGCCGTGTGCCTCCTCCACATTTTTTTTTAAATTTGGGAGAGCGAAGCCCTTGTATCTGATATTTGATATAAATATTGTGAGCCTTTTTCCAAGCGGGAAGGGATTAATTAATAAGAAATTGACTGATGTAAACCTGATACAAGTGGAATAGGGACGATTTAATGTTCTTAACCTTTTTGAGCCCTGTCTTTGTGTTCGGGGTTCTTTAGCTTATAAGGTACTATAAGGTACTACCAACAGCTTTTGATTGCTCTAGTGAATATTCATTCTTCCAAGAGACACCTAAAAGAACTAAGTTACTATACAAACACAACGTAAATAAGGGTCCTAATTAATACGATCACGCCGTAAATGTATTAAACGGCCAATATTTACATTTAGAAAGATTAATATATGGTTAATACATTGGTTACGTAAATTTGATATATTTTTAAGAAAGAAGAGGGGGTGTTACAATAGCATACGATCTAACAATTTTTTTTAATTACCTTTGTTAAGGAAAATAACATTTAGAGAAAGTTCCAAGAGAATGGAGAAATATTGTTTGACTTGATCGAGAGCGTTCTTTGCTATGATTTAAGAAAATCTTTTCAGCCCTTTGAAGATTATCAGCTCTTTTTGTTTCGGAGGTTTTTAAAATGTTTAATTTAAGTTATTAACACACGAATTTTTTACGATTAACACAGCACAAAAGTTTTTCATTGTCAATTTTAGCACATAGTTGACAATTACTTCTTTTTAAAAGCTTTCTTAGCTAAACCACAGAATAAATAATAGTTAAAAGAACAGAAGGCTCACTCTCTGATAGCAAACTTGCGAGTTTAAACTTAGTTACAACGTCGCTAAAGTTCATAATACTTTGCACGCCTCGGAAGTGACCTTCGTGAAATTAGCCTACAGTTTATTTAGTCGAAAAAAAATTACGTGGCGCGCGTATTAAATCGAAATGCACCTTACGACCGCGTGCGAGTGTCTGTATCATTTAGCCCGTTACGCGCCTTTGTTAAGACCGCTTCTACTGTAGGGTTAGGTTTTGTGAGAAAACAAATTGAATCCTTTGATATTAGTTGGTATATAGTAGAATACACCGAAGTGTTATGCAATGTATTAGTATTTCTTTTATTTTATTTTTATTTTGTTAAAAAGAAAACATTACCCCCACACTAGGATTTTCTCCTGTATCGTGGAGGCAGTTAACAAACATAAATTGCACAAGGACAAACATTTATTTGTAGGCCATATAAATACTTGTTCCGTGCGGGATTCGAACCCGCGGCCCCAGCGTTGCAACTCATTGCTAAGCCACTGCGCCACGGAGCCATCAATTTGCTGATAATAAAAACTTTATTGTTCAATGTGATAAAGGTTAATATGCAACATCGAGTAAAATTAAGATTATAACAACGTGAACGTCTTTGAAACTCAGATAAATTACCTACCGTCGTCATCATTATAGTATCACTAGTGGTATTATCGTATTCTAGTTTTGAAATATCCAAACCAGGTAAGGGAAGCCACATGGTGATCGCTACCCTAGTATTTCTAAATGTTTTCATATTAAATTTTACACCGTATTATATCGTTAATTAATGTTTACAAAAGCTCCGCTGGGTGTCTCGCTGATTCTTCCCAGACAGGGTTTTTTCCAAACCCAGTGGTAAAGCAGCGCAGCGGATCTATAGTATATTGTATGTTCATTATAACAATATGATAAGGGCGGTGCTGAGAAAATCTCGATACTACAGTGCGCCACTAATGTCGTGTCGATGATTTTTGCGCAGGCGTTCCGCGCCTATGATGAGCAGGCTAGTGACAAGCATCCTCCTCAGAACATTAGCTGATAATCTGGTCAGCCTTCTCTGAAGGTGTTGGGATGTTGTAGGCATAGGCAATAGGGAGATCCGACCGTAGACAGGTGGCAGGTGTTTTGTTTCTCCGGCTGAAAGTAGGTTAAGTTTAAGTAGGTTAAGTAGATTGGAAACTAACATTGTTTAAATGCTTTTGTTAGTAACACATTATGTAATTGTTCTATGTTTTTGTTTTGTTGTTTTACGTCTTATGCTTTACGCTTTTGTTATAAGGTCTATGGTTCCGCCGCTGGCCCCTGTTTCAATTATTGAGGGTATGGCGAATGGCACAACGCTTTACTAATACACCCATTCTTCCACACCATCGTGGCTGCCGAGGGAATATAGTAATAACTAAACAAGATGGATTTCTTTAGGTATATACATAGGGTAAAAATGACTACCATTTTATAAATAGTTTTCAAAGAGCCTTTCAATAAATCCTCTGAAGCGGAAACGTATCTAAAGTGTACTATTCAGAATCATCTACGTTTAGTGGACAATGAATCGATACGTTTTGCGGTAACAGGAAATCACTATCTATTTTTTTTTCAGTTGCGTCTTTTTTTCTCGTTATAAGCCAGTGCTTGACTACAATCTCACCTGGTGATAGGTGGTGATGAAACCCTAAATGACAAATCGTATTTTCTGAGCGTAACAAGAGCCTATTCACTCTTGCCTCAAAGACGTCCAGATTGTAATCGGAGGAAAAGGCAGACGTCAGCATCCGGCAAATTATTCCCCTCCTTTGCTGTACACATTACGAAAGACAAAGCAAAACAATTTTTAAATACAACATTGCCATGTGGTTGTGGAGTAAAAGAATCCATCGCCCAATTTTATCCACTCGGTGTCGTAAGAGAATCTCATGGCTTTCGACGGATACCGAGATTAAAGCCAGATGGCGGTAATACTATCCTGTTTATACCAGACGTAAATACTGGGACGTGTGACGGGGAGCAGCGTCAAAGAGTAATGTGGGGCGTCACTTACAGTAATCGCCAATCTGCCTGCCAAGCTAATTATAGCAAATATTACTTACACGGAAGGGACTCATGCCCAGCAGTTAAGTTCTACGAACTGATGGTGAAAATAAAAGTTGGTACAATTAAAATACGATTAATGTTATTTTATTCAAAGTACTGGTATATAGATACAGTATCAACAAAAAGGAGAGGAAATTATTTTTACGTAGCGTTTAAATGGCATGTTACAAGAATTTAAATGTAACTATGCCTTTGAATTTTTCCATTGTTCCCACGCTAGGCAGGCGGATTAGCAACCGCAGTTTTTTTTTATAATTTTGAGTTTTTATAAGGAAGATACTCTCCCGTTTGAGTTTTTCTCATTTGCTTCTTACGACACTCTCGGAACGATATGAAGAAGTGGATATTCTTTAACTGCCCCTGTAATGTTACATGCAAATCAGTGGAATAAAATAAATATTTTATAGCGCCGTATATCATCACCTGAAAATTTTAAAACTATGACTTTTACAGACATAAACACAACCCCTATTACCAGTTTTATCCTCATCTTTTTCATAGGATACGAAATTCTCTGCAATTTTCCGCCAACATGATGACAAAACACTAATATATGAAACAGAAGTTTGAATTCTGTGTGAATGAATTGAGAGATCTCTAGGATGGACTTACATTTTTGCAATGGTCTTAAGAGAGCAAATATATAGATAAAAAATAAGCAACTATTTATAACAATGGAAATTGTCTAGGTAATGCTCTTATTGATAGCATGATATGTCCATTATCAGACTCATTCAAATGATTAATAGATCGGTGACACAATAAAATACGATAATATTTATTTATGCTGCTGCTTTAGTCTTGCAAAAACGTGAATTGGAAATATATAAGCTTATGTACCTATAGCTTTTCATACGGGTAGCAGATCTTTATATTGCCTTGTAAACGATTGAAGCTACCCTTTGTATGGTTCTTTGTAATCATAGCTATTGCCAATTTATGCTTGTATTTTATTATTTTCTTTTCTTCTTTAATAAAATTACAATAATTGTTATATTGTAGTTCCATAGAAATTTGGGCGGTACTGCAATCCCTTCAGCGGTGCCAAGTTGACTGTCGGTACATTGAAGTGCTTGTGTTTGTACTGTAGGGCTACGATGGCTATCCGAGTACAGAACCAAAGTATAAAACCTATCCAACTGCAGAGAGGTGTAAGACAGGGTGACGTAGTATCCCCGTAACTCTTCACCGCTGCATTGGAAGACGTTTTCAAGCTTCTGGACTGGAAAGGATAAGGTATTAACATCAATGGCGAGTACATCACTAACCTTCGATTTACCGAGTCCTTATGGCAGAATCGCTGGAGGACCTAAGCAATATGCTCAATCACCTCAATAGTGTCTCCCAACGCATAGGTCTTAAGATGAACATGGACAAAACAAAAATCATGTGTAACGTCCATGTTACACCTATGCCAGTAGTTGTTGGGAGCACTAAGCTCGAAGTTGTTGATAAGTATGTTTACCTGGGACAAATAGAAGGAAATGACAAGGAAAGTTCAACTTCGACCGAGAGGTCAATCGACGGATTCAACTCGGCTGGGCAGCGTTCGGGAGATTACGACACATCATCTGGTCAGGTATACCTCAAAACTTGAAAACAAAATTGTACAACCAGTGCGTGTTACCAATGTGACTTATGTATCTGAGTCCGTGGTCCTTCATTGCTGGCGGTATGAGGAAGCTCAAGCTCACTAAGCAAGCTATGGAGAGCTATGCTCGGGGTTTCTCTGCGTGATAAACTTACAAATGAGGATATAAGCAGTAGGATCAGATCGAATAACCGACATAGCCCAACGGATTAGTAAGCTAAAGTGAAGAACCGACAACTGATGATGAGGAAGAAAGTTTCTCGAGTGGCAGCCTCGTACCACTCGAGAAACGCAAGGTTACAGGTATATTCGAATTAAATTACAGTCGGTGGCGCGCGTGTCGTACCGACATATTTATACATGTGTGCGTAGTACATATATATCGATGATTCCTAATTAAACAATATAACACTTCCAAATTTAAAACGATATTTCCACAATTATTTCTTCTGCGGCAGCAATGCGCCGGGTACCAGCTAATTACTAATAACTTTTTATAGCAAAGGTTTTGAATCAGATTTTGGCATGAGGATAACGGCACGGAATAATACAGAAATGTATGTATATTATACTATGTATATTTTTATTTGCGTATGTAAGTATGTATGTTTTTGTGAAAACTGCACATATAAATTTTCTGAATAATTTTTGTAGGCCTTACAATTGTTGTTCGAACCCGCAGCGCCGTGTCGAACGCTTAACAACTGCTCTATTGTGGCGTCCTACATAATATATACATTTACAATACAACCGCAGGATGGAACGGTTAAATAAAATATTTTCAAAGCTTACAAATAAAATATTATATTCCTGAAAGACTTGAAAGCTTGTAGCAGATTTTCTACTAATACATTTTGTCTCATGTAATTTAATTTGCAAAATACATACAAAAATAATTTCTACTGTAAAATTTTTAATATTTTTTTTGATTTCGTTTTTTTAATCATCATCATTATTATCAGAGCTAATGCCATAATCATCATTAAAAGAGCGCTAACCATCAGAGCCGTGGTAGCTCAGATGGTTAGCGCTCGCTGTAAGTTTCACAGTACGCGAACAACCCGGGTTCGATCCCCGCCGGCACCAATGAAATTGTTGATTGCAATTTTAAGTGCTGATTTACCACGTGCTCGGCGGTGAAGGAAAACATCGTGAAGAAACCTGCATGTCTGAGAAATAAGAAAAAAATATATTTCGAAGACATGTGAATTTCGCCAACACGCATTGGGGCAGTGCGGCGGACATTTCCTTGCCCTAAAAACCCTCTCAGAAATGAGAGGAGGCCTGTGCCCAGCAGTGGGACGTATATAGGCTGTAACTTTAACTTTTAACTTTAACATCATTATCATCATAGCAGCCTTTCACAAGTCCACTGCTGAACATAGGCCTTCCCCAAAGATGTCACTAAGCACGGTCCTGAGCTACCTGCATCCATTAACTTCCTGCATCACTTACCAGATCCCCACTCCATCTAGTGAGGGGCGCCCTACACTTCGCTTATTCGCGCAGTAGGTACGAAGCTGCCACTTGAGAACGTTTCTTTCGCATCGGTTGTCAGTTTTTAAGCCAATTCAATCTTAATTTGATACACAATGATAGGGTTAATTTAATTCCTTTATCTGTTGTTTGTTAAATTTTTGCAGTTTGAGAATAAGAATTGAATGATAACGCAATTTGATTATAATCGTAAAGAACTTGGCAAACAAATTAATATTACAATCTTGATACATACTCGTAAAGCCAGAGGGTAATTGGAGCCACCGCACCTATTAGCTCTTTAATCGTTTTTAACATAATTATGGTGACTAACGAGCACACAGTCCATCTGATGGTAAGTGTTGCTGTAACTTATAGAAACCTCCATCTGCCCTTGATTAGGAATCAAAATGCAGAAACGTGACCTTGTAGACTAAAATCGATTGCTTCGTTACCAGTAAGAGAATTCGCTGGTTCTTCACTCTCACCATACGAAGCACAGCAGCCTTAAGCTGCTATTTTACACTGCTATTCTGTGAAAACGTGCTCCTTCCTCTATCGAGTTAAACGATTCGTGCTAAAGCCACCGATATTGCTAGTCTTTTAGTCTATATCCCTGCCAAGGGAAACCAAAAGGAATATTGTTGTTTTGTCCGAATAAGTGGTGTGGGGTTGTATTAGTTGGTCTCTGTTTTAGTAACGAAAATTATGCGCAGATGAAAATAAAGAAAATAAGTATAAAATGAGAATTTTCAACAATGAGTGCAAACGTTTTGTCCTGTGATAACGTTCAAAAATCATTAAGCTCACTTACTTCGTACACCTAATTTCGTACGGTTAAACAAACATTCTGCCTAAACCCTATATTTATTTTAAAAATATCTACTTAAGTATGAAAATAATCCAAAACTACACTTTATTATTACACGTATACATCAATGACTCCACTTTTCCCTTTAATATGTAACCTCCAAACTGGCTGCACTTTAATTCTTCATATAATAATTCCGCTCAACACAAAATCTGCTAAGGGCAAACTGAGCAACAAGACTAAGGCGACCCCTGCCACGCTATCCGTGAATTTCTGCAACAACAGGGGACTTCATTCGAACTTAAACGCATTCCATTCCGTCCATTACCATCTGGAGACGTCTAAGCTGGCCTTGCTCTTTCTGACCGAGACGCAGATGTCCAAATTGGAACACTCCTTTGTGCCTCGTTCTGGAGTTTGCGTATACGCCAGAGAGGACATCTGTTCTCGACGCCTCGGCAGTGTTGAAGGATTAGACCTGTCCATCCTCTGGCTACGCGTAGAGAGCAACGACCATCCGCGCGTCTACGGGTGCCTCTATAGGGGCCATAGTGGTAATGCCGAAACAGACCGACACATCGACCACGTCCAAATGTGTCCTGCTGAAACACATCCCATCCGCAGAGGTCGTGATTCTTGGGAAATTTAACGGTCACCACACTGAAAGGTTCGATTCACGTTACACGATCATGCGGGAGATCTGTTTATGGCTTTGCCTTGGCATTTAGTCTTACACAGCTGGTTGTTTCACTTACGTGGATTCCAGATGTGGAGGATCATCACACCTTCCTGTTGGACTCTTCTGCTCACCTCTCATCCGGAGGGATATCAGGTCTCCGTCGACGCCTCTCTTGGCTTCTTGGACCATTGTCTAGTTCGGAGTGCGGTGCCACTCACGCTAACGTCGCGGTTGCATTCTGCAGGCTGCCGCCGTGTTTGGCACTATAGGTCGGCCGATTGGGATAGGATGCGGATTTTTTTTGCATCTTACCCTTGGGGGTGGGTTTGCTTCTCGCTCGACGATCTCAGCGTTGTTGTTGATTCTTTTTTTCCATCCATCCATTAATTCCATTCCATCTTCTGTGGTGCCCATCGGAGGCAGATCCCAGGTTTGATCGCTCCTGTAAAATAGCATCACAATATAAGCAGGAGTGCTACCGGGCCTGGGCTGACGCATCAACGTCTCGGGATGTAAACACCAGCGCTCTTAAAAAGAAAACGAATCCCGTCTCCAGGCCCTTCTCGAATACTCACATTCTTTCTCTTTTATACTGCATTCTATTCAATCCCACTTCCCCTACTTACCTTAAAGAGCGGTTTGAGTTTCTTGGTGACACTCACTGTCGCTCTCTTCGCTCTGATAAAAACCTCACCCTAAAAATTCCATCCCATAACACTTCCTTCTATTCTAAATCCTTTTCTATTAAAGCTGTTAGGCTCTGGAACTCACTACCGCTGCACATTAGAAGTGCGTAGTCAATTGAAAAGTTTAAAAAACTTGTCAAAGCGCACTTCTTTTGACATATTGTAAATAGTATACTATGCTGCTGGAAATGAACTACTCTGATATAAGTGTTAACACTTGCGTACACGTTTCTTACTTCCTCTATACAACAGTTATTGTACTCTTTGTCTCGTACCTTTAACGCTTTATTTACAATACGGAGCTTATTCACATTTCAACAATATCTGTAATTTTTGATATAAATTTAAGTCTAATTATCTAGTTATTTTAAAATTGCATTGTCACGCCACTTAGTATTAAAACAAACTAATATCATTCAATGCTTCTTTGTTATTGAAATAATTATTCAAATTATATTAGGCCTCGCAGAATTAATGCTTTACTATGACTATTAATTATGTTACGAAACTCTATTTTCGTCGGCCGTGGTACAAATCTTTGCAATATTTCATGGCACCAATACTTGTTTTTTCAAAATTTTATCACTTTTTATTTTTTAGTAGCTCTCCATTAATAGTGGCATTGAATATCTTCGACTCATTCGGCAGTTCCGGACAGATTGTTTTTTTAATTTTCGACGACTGAGATCCGTCTGAGTGGTTGTAACTTACGTTAAAAAGCCAGAAATTCATTAGTTGTGACCAGGGTGATCCAACTTTGTATGAAATCCGAGTTCGTAATTTCAAAAATAATCATAATTTTGTCTATGTGTGGGTTGGGCGTATAAAAATTAAGCGATAAAAAGATATCGCTGTTTCTTTCCGTCGCGTTGCTTCAGATTACCATTTAAAAAATAGATACAAATATACATAATTATTATATCGGAAGAAACTGAAAATGTTAATTCTGTGCTATATTTTTTTTTTGTTTGCACCTTACAGTAATTATATACATATTACTCTGAGGTTTGCACAAATAATTGACCTATCAATTGATTAAAATTAAATAACTAAATATTAGCAGAATTCTATCAAGAGAAGCCATTAATTAAAGAAGAAGAAAATGAAATTTGTTTGTCAACTTCTTTCATGTAGAAAAAAATTTCTCAAATTATTTCATAGGTTTAGATTTTAATATTTATTATTGCTTTTTGCTTAATTGCATTTATTGTCGGTTCAAAATACTTAGTTTTCGTTTGTAGGCATTTCCTCGCGATTGTGTATGTAAAGATTTTTTGTGAGATGTTGACTCTGTATGAGATATTGACTATAAATTAATTTATTATTTAAAAAAATTATGCACGATGTGTAATCAGATTCGAAAGTAAGTTAAGTGTTGTGCAAGCAAAAAGCATAAAATCATCTGATCACTTTCCGCAGGTTTCCTACAATAGAAGAAGAAAAACTTTTGACAATATTGTGGTAAGTCTTTAAGCATTTTGAATTTATTGATCGTCATTTGTAGGGATTATAACTATATTAACTCGTATTTTATCCGTTTCAGATCATGTATTTGGGCTGAATTAAGTTTCAGATAGCGCAAAAATAATACAAAATATTAGTGGAATTATTTGATAATAATATATACATTTATATGTATTTATAAATAAAATAATGAACAAGCTGCAAGGTTCAACTGATTGTGTTTCTTGTAAAAACAATTGTAAAATTGCTGTTCTCATTTTTATCAATGGTGAATTGTTGAAACGCAGTCAAGATCACTTTATATAAAATATATTTAATTAAATTGGCACATGGCGTATTTGGCCTTCTACTTAAAACTCGGCGGAAATTTGAAAAGAAAGATTTTGTCTGTTCTTAATTCTCTTGTATACACCACTTTTCACAGAAGTATTGTTTACAACTGGCGTGGTTTCCAAAATCATGATTAAGTGTCAGCTCTATATCGTCAATCAGATCTAGAACATTTTTTAAATTTATTTTTGTCACTTTGTTATATCTTGTAACCTTTTTAAAAACTGACACAAACTCATTAGTTTATTATTTGTTATATTTTTTTCTATAACGTATTAGGTATCTTGGATAAGTTTGTAATTTTATTTTATTTTATCACAAAAATTTTGCAATAAATTTTTTGAAACCTGGTAAAATTAATTTTTTCCATACCATTTGATGGGCCTGAGTATAATGCCAGTTGTGCTCTTTGGCTGAAGTTATTTTTTATTTTGTGCACAATTGCAGACAAAACAATCTCTAAAACAAAATTTTACCTCTTCTCCTTCTAATAATAGCTCCTGCACCTGACACGGCGGAATATTTTTTTCTATAAGACCATTTACAATAACAATTTTTTTTAACAGTTATAAGTGTAACATTTTTATATGCTGCTGTATTCATAGTGCCTTGAGCAACACTATGCCGGGTTCTGTACAGAAAATAATAGTTTAAAAAAGAAACTAAAAAAACAGGTGTTTGTACATAACCGCGTGGGGTGCTTTTTCAGATATTTTTATGATGACGCTAATTTTACAAATATCCACAAAAATATTTACAACAAATGACATCAAGCACCCCACGCTTTATTACAATAAAATGTTTTTTTATGTCAATCACTATTTTCTTATTTTCAACAGTAAACAAGAACAAAAAAGAGTTAAAAAATGAACAGTCTACGTATTATATCCTAAAGCGGGGCACTGGTCTTTTTCCGTTAAACTGACAGGGTTTTATACTTCACTTATTTCAATTTAATGAAAGCATTAATGAGAACAAATTCATTTAAACGAACAACGTCCAATACCTTTTTCATTTATTTTTTCTCTTCACACTTGCGTCTTTCATATCGAGGAAGGCGGTTTTTATTGCCCTTAATTTCTTGCGCCGTTCCATAAATATGTGCATTGTAACAACAGCTTTTCTCATGTTATCGTATTGTACTTTCTTTTGAAGAACAAAATAATTTCATCTAATAAAACTTCTTCAGCGATACGATCCGAATATGTTGTGAAGCAGCGACGCTCCGGAAAGTCTGCAGTATGTCAACATGTTAAGGATCGTCCCAACCATTATATCAGATTTGATAGACCTCAAATCCTCGCAGAAAACACAGATTCCTACCAAGGATGATTCGCTAGGCTATTGAAATTAAAAAACATCTTAATTCCAATAAAGCAGACGGCTAGGTGCAACCACCTGCTACTCCAAGCATACTACTGCAAAACTTTAAAATACTGTAAGCTCGTTCTACGTAGATCATAAGCATTTAGCGGCGCGGGTAGAGAGGTAAAGAATAAGGGTAACAAGCGTGTTTATACAGTCCACCTGATTATAAGTGAAAGCTTTAGCCCATAGATACCTACCGTTGTCATTACTGCTTATCAAAATACCACTGCTCAACATAAACCTCCCCCATAAATTGCCACACAGGGGGATTTTCCATAGATGCCACGCTTTGCAAGCGGGTTGGCAACCGCGGTTTCTTATTTTTATTATCAGGAAGATGCTGTTGCCCATCTCCTGTTTCCTATTATTTAATAGCAAATATTCTTATTCTTCATACATCGGCTTGCGTATATAAAATTTAAATTTATAAAAAATACTATCTTAATAATAAAAGTATATTCATTGTAAACAAGAAACAATTTTAAAATAACAGATTTAAATCATGCGTTGTAACGGATTTGGAACAAATTGTAATAAAACGTGCCTCTGCAATAAACTTTCTTTGTGGATTTTAAAATGTAAAATGATTAAGGGTTCGATCAGACAGGAAGCGGGCAAGTGATCCACGTTCGCGTTCTGCGTTTGAGCGTTCAGTTGCTCATGAATCCCGCTGTTGGACGGTCTACGCGGTGCCACTACAGTCACCATGTTTTTGACAATAGTTCTTCATCGGAAGACGAATTATTGATATTGTGGACATTAGCAGCATCAAAACAGGAAATGAAACATTGGATACGCCCAGTAAATAAGAATAGAGAACAAGATGGAGAATTTCATAGACTGTTTTGTAAATGACTTACTGATAGAAAAAAAAAATTTATAATTCATTTTCGGTCCCCATTTCTCTGGCATTTTCTAACCATGCTTCTGCTACTTTTCTGCGGTTTTTATAATCATCATACTTCACATAATATAAAAAACACCTTTCTCGTACTAACATAATCAACTTCTAGGTCTCCATCTTCCATCCGATGTGGACACCGAAACAGCAGTGAATGCGCGAACGCGTGCGTTCTGGTTGACCGACGCGGTCAGAATGCGCTGAACGAAACGTGGAGAGGACGCGCACGAATTGAATTGCACGAATGCGACTGGAGAGCCAATCAGCGCGACTTATGCAAAATAGGCCAATAAGCGCGACTTATGCGCAATAACGGTCACTGGTCAACGTCATACAACACAACGAACGCAGGACGCGAAAGCGGAACGCTTGAACGCACGTACCTTTAAAAAAACCTTCGGTTCTCGTCTCACAGCATTACACAGCTTCTTTACTCTGTTATAGAAGAGATGTTGTAGCTTAGGGGATAAGCGCTGTCCGTAAATTCAACAATACGCGAGCAACCCGCCTTCGATTTCCACCGGCACTAATAAAATTGTTATTTGCAATTTAAGTGCTGATTTACTTCGCACTCGACGTTGAAGTACAAAATCGTGAGGAAACCTGGATGTCTGAGGATTAAAAAAAAAACGCAGACATGTAAAGTCCGCCAACATGCATTGGGACAACGCGGCATTTCCTCGCCTTATAATCATCACTGTGGACAGTTGGTATCATTGCCTTACATACACAAAAAACAGAAAAATAAGAAAGTTGTGTTTGTTCCAATAAATGACCATCGCTTGGAGAGGTTTAGAAGTAATATAATAAAAAGACTTCCATCACTTTCATTTAAAAATAAAGCTAATTATTTGAATGGTATGTTATTTAAAATTATAACTTGTGAATTTAGTACAATATTTACTTCTAAAACTTTCTCTTTTAACAGTCGCAAATCATTTAATGAATGGGCGACAGTAGGAATTTATAAAAGTAGGCGAAAGTTATATGAGCTTTATAATGAAAGATCATATAATACTAGTGTTATATTTAGAGATTATGTAAAAACATATTCTAAAATATTTAAAAAAGTGTGCTACACAGCTAAGGCTTTACATTTAAGTAACAAAATTAAAACTGCATCCAACAAAATTAAAATGACCTGGAGAATAATAAATAGTGAAACGGGCAAGGTCAAACCGCGCAACTCAGATTTTCAATTGAATATTAACAATAATTTAACTCGATCTGATCAAGAAGTTGCTATGGCTTTTGAGAAACATTTTACTGATGTTCCTTTTTTGACAACAAAATCATTAAATTCTTCTCCTACTGTCGCGGAATCATTGCTTAAACAAAATGTAAAGGCTTGTTCAAATACTTTTAAATTCCATAGAGTGTTGCCAAAAGATATCGTTAAATATTTTAAAACAATTGATGTTAAGAAAACGGCAGATTTATGGGGGATTTCCGTTAAAGTTATTTTATCTATAATAGATATAATAGCACCTTATCTAGCCACTATATTTAATACATGCGTCGAATCTGGTGTGTTTCCTGATTTAATGAAACATAGTAAAGTCATACCTTTATTTAAATCTGGTAGTACATTAGACCCCGCCAATTTTAGACCGATTTCTGTACTACCAACATTTAGTAAAATTTTTGAAAAAATAATTTTAGATCAGATCTTAAGTTTCTTTAATATTAATAAATTGCTACATAAAAATCAATTCGGTTTTACAAGCGGTCGCTCGACAACTGATGCTGGAGTTGAGCTTATTAAACATATTTTTTGTACATGGGAGAATACGGAGGATGCTTTGGGTATATTTTTTTACCTTTCCAAGGCCTTTGACTGTGTTCACCATGAGACATTAATCAGGAAGCTACAGTACTATGGTGTCAAGAACACAGCGCTTAAACTTATTATTTCATATTTAAGTAATAGAATGCAGAAAGTTATTATCAATGGTAAAAGTTCTTCCGGGTCATCTGTACTATGGGTGTCCCTCAGGGCTCGATTCTCGGCCCATTTCAATTTCTGGTATATATTAATGACTTACCTTCCCTTGTAGGGGATAATCATGATATAGTATTATTTGCTGATGATACTTCCTTCATTTTTAAACTTAAACGTCAATCATTTAAATGTGACGAAGTGAATAATGCTATATCAAAATTAGTGCATTGGTTTAACGTTAATAATCTACATTTAAACGGAAATAAAACTAAATGTATTAAATTTACAACAACGAATGTTAAAAATCTGGGTACCAATGTGTTTTAAATGGGAAGAACTGAGCCCTGTTGAATCCACTGTTTTCTTGGCATCACTCTCGACGCAAAGCTTCAGTGGGGCCCCATATATCCAAACTAGCAAGCAGACTAAGTTCTGCAGCCTATGCTGTAAAAAATTAGAGGTCTCACTAGTGTCGAGACACTAGACTAGTTTATTTCAGTTATTTCCATAGCATAATGTCTTATGGGATTTTGCTATGGGGAAATGCGGCTGATTCAGAAACTATTTTTGTTTTACAGAAGAGGGCCATTAGAGCTATTTACAACCCAAAACCGAGAGATTCTCTTGGAGATGAATTTAAAGAAATAAATATATTAACTTTGGCCTCTCAGTATATTTACGAAAATTTAATGTATTTTCACGAAAACAAAAGTTTTAGTAAATAAATCTGGTATACATTCTGTAAACACTAGGAACAAACACAAGCTAGTGATACCAGTTTCTCGACTCCACAGAGTCAGTAATTCATTCTTGGGGCAATGTATACGCTATTACAACAAGGTCCCGGAAAGTGTACAGGCTCTCTCTATTACCAAGTTTAAATGTTTTGTTAAGCTGAAACTGTATAAAAAGGGTTATTATAGTATAAATGAATATATAATTGATAATAACCCCTGGAAATGAGTTGGTTGCTACCAAGCAGTTTCTAAAATAAATTTTGTAATTAAATAGTTCGTACAACCAATAATGTAAAATTTACTTTAAAAAAAAGTCCCGCTGGGTTTCTTGCTGGTTCTTCCCAGGACAGAGGTTTTTTTTTCGAATCAGTGGTAAAGTAAAAAATGACTTTCAATAAGAATTACACATGTAATCTATATTGAATAAAAAATTATTCTATTCTATTCTATTCCTCTCAGTAATGGGAGGAGGCCTGTGTCCAGCCGTCACTGAAGAAAAAAAATCGTGAGGAAAATTAATGGACGCAATACCGGATGTGACGAAAATAAATAAATATGAATACAAGAAGAGGCCACAATAATAATTTTACAGAAGCTGACTGAAAAATTAAAAAGTATAATGTATTCGTATATGGAGTAATATAATGCTAATGTATAATCATAGTACATGAAGGCAACTATGAAAGAATGAGGAAAATAATAAGTGATTTTTTTTTATATAATGACCAAAGACCAAAATTCAAGAAATTGCAGATTAATTTAAAAAGGAACGAAGCGGTTGTACTCTTGCAAGCTTCGTCCAGAATAATATGAAAATTGAGCCAAAAAAAAACAAAGAAGAAAATTTGAGGTAACATCGAATCTGCATATTTTTTGTCATTCCTTTTAAGATTTCTTTAAAAAGTTTATAACTATTATAAAAAAGTTATGTTTTTAATATTTTGTATTTAATATATGTGTAATAGTGGTGAATGGGTCCACTATTAACAGACTCCGAGTGGTCTAGGAGCGGAGGAATGAAACTATTTTTCTTGATATGCCTTACTATGTGCAGGCGAATGAAGGTGTTTATTTAGTGAACCCTGCCTATATTTATATTCCCGGCTACATCCTTAGTTTACCAATAATAATATCTTTTATTTACTTAGCCAATTAGAATTTATACATTTTGACCAATAAAGATTAATCAATAAAATACTATGTACAACTATTATATGTCGCGCTCCATTTGCCGGCGTAAGACTCGTGGATCGCTTCTCGTAGCTGCGTTGCTGGACGGGGCTATATAAGTGATGCAGACCGACGCGCGCGCGTAATCGGCGAGCGGCGGCGGCGTGGACACATCTCCGGAACAGCAAGAAGAAGCGAAGCTGCGGCGTTGAAGAAACGGCTCGAAAATGGTCGACGGATACATGAAGATAGCCGGCGTGTGAAGACGATGCGGCGCTGATAATATTTGCGGCTGTTTCTTGTTTCTATATTAGAAAGTTAAATATATACGTCAAATTATCTCGCATCGATATGCAGTCCGCAGTATCTCAGTAGCTGGGGGTAATTTGTAAACAATGTTTTCTTCAGACCTTCACATTAAGTAACATTATTTACTACCGTTTAGGGTTGATTAGCCTGGCTGCTACATCACTCTCCCCCTAGCGAAAGCGTACCGGAGGCTTGACGACTCGCCCATGGCTCGTAATTTTTAAAATAGGTTTTATCTGGGTTGATGTAGGTGATGGGTTTTCAAGCTTCCTCGCTGGTGGTTGAGATGATGATGATGATGATGATGAATCCTCTGAAGTATCCTCGTTAATATTATAGGCAGGCTTTAGTCGGTCGATCGATATAATTGTAGATTTCCTTCCGGGTATTTGTAATTTAAAAGTCTTGCTATTTCGCTCTAATACTTTATACGGTCCATCGTAGGTAGGTTGAAATTGTTTCTTCACTGCGTCGTTTCTAACAAAAACTTGTTTGCATGTTTTCAAATCTTGATGAATGAATACTGATTTATTATTTCCGTGTGATGTTGTGCGTTTCGACGATAAGACTTTGTTGATTGATTCTCGAAGTTGAGTTACAAAATCGTAATTCATTTCTTGATTATTTGACGATGTTGAAGTGAAGAAGTCACACGGTAGTCTTATGCTGCAGCCATAGGTTAGCTGAGCGGCGCTAAGACTAGTGTCTGCACGCGGTGTTGCTCGTAGTCCAAGTAGCACTGTAGGTAGCTCGTCAATCCACTTTGCATGTTGAGATAAACGAGTTTTGAGTGCGGTCTTCAATGTACGATGCCATCGTTCGACTATTCCATTTGATTGAGGATGGTATGCCGTTGTACGTCTCTGTATTCCCATAGTTTGAAGAAGTTTGAGGAATAGGTTGCTTTCGAAGTTTCTTCCTTGATCCGTTGTGATGGTTTTAGGTGATCCGAAACGAGTAATCCAATTTTCATAAATTATCTTCGCGACGGATTCAGCTGATGTATCTTCGGTAGGTATTGCTTCTGGCCATCTTGTTGTTCTGTCGATCATTGTTACGAGGTAACGATGTCCTTGCGGTGAAGTAGGTAATGGTCCAACGATGTCAACGTGCAGGTGTTCGAATCTCTCCGTAGGTGGAAATGAATCTAGGCTGCTTGATGTATGCCTTTGTACTTTGTATTTTGACATTGAATGCATTGCTTCGCCCAGTTGCCAACATCCACTTGTATTGAAGGCCAAAAGAATTTTCCAGTGATGAGTTTTCTGGTTGCTCTAACACCTGGATGACTTATGTTGTGCAGTGCATTGAAGACTTCGCGACGACATTCTTCTGGTAGGTAGTCGCATGGTTGACGTGCTGAGGCTTCGCAGCAGATAGGTAGATGCGTCATTGGCATTGTAACTTGCTTGATGGTCGTTACTTTGCTTCGATAGAAGTTTGATGTTGTCGCTATCTCTGTCTTGTGCTTCGGCGATCCTGTGATAGTCGATTGATGTAGGGCATGTTACATTGTCGATTGGTATGCGACTGAGTGCGTCGGCGACTATGTTGTCCTTCCCACTGATGTGACGTGTCGTCGGTCGAATTCGCTTATGAAAATGAGTTGTCTTGCTCGTCGGTGTTTCCGAAGGTGATGGTTTCTTCTGAAGTACATATGTTAATGGCTTGTGGTTGGTAAAAACGATCAGGTTTCGACCCTCGAACGTTTTTTTGAAGTGCTTGATAGCGATGTAGATAACGAGTAACTCTCGGTCGAATGTCCTGTAGTTACGTTGAGTATCGGAGAACTTCTTCGAAAAATAGCCAAGTGGTTGCCATTTCCCATTGACGTATTGTTGGAGTACAGCCCTGCTGAGAGATCGGACGTCGCTGAAGATAGTGGGTTGCTTCGTGTGATGGGTGAGCGAGCAAAGCTGCATTTTGGATCGCAACTTTACAAGCTTCAAATGCCTTCGTGGCTTCATCGTTCCATCCGATTGACGTTTTATCTTTTTTCTTCAAAAGGTGAAGGTAAGCGTGAAGTGGTGCTGGATTTCAGCGGCTTTAGGAATGTGTTTCTGTAAAATTAATCATCCCAAGAAAACGCCTTAGTTCTTCGATTGTTTTAGGTTTCGCATAATCGATGATTGCTCTGACTTTTCAGTAGGCGGTTTGATTCCTTCCTTGCTGACGGTGAAACCAAGAAATTGAACTTTGTTGTCCAAATATGCATTTCGAAGGGTTGATTGTGATTCCATTGTTCTAATCGCTGTAGCACGGTGCGTAGATGGGTTTCGTGTTTCTTTATCAGGGCTTGCAACAAAGAGATCATCAATGAATGCAAAACGAAATCCAGTCCATGAAGTACTTCGTGTATGAATCTTGAAAGGTTTGACCAGCGTTCTTCAGTCCTGAGTCATTCTTGGAATTCGAATAATCCCATTGAGTAATTATTGCTGTCTTCTATGTCTTTATCGCGTACTTTTATTTGTTGGTAAGCTGGTTGAGATCGATGGTGAGAATATAGTCTTGTCTGACAGTTGATGAGTGAAACCTTGACTCGCGGTATTGGGTAGCGGTCAGAGTGGTAATAGAATTCAGTCTTCTGTAATTCCACAAAATCGTAATTTCCATTCTTCTTCGGTACAACGTGAAGTGGTGATGACCAAGGGCTTTTGCTTGACGGCATATTCCTTGCTCGATCATGTTTTCGAATTCTTTCGAACTTGCTCGTATCGGTGGGTGCGATTGACGCACGGCAATGAAGTGGTGGTCCATTGGTTTCGATGAAATGCTCAACGTCGTGCTTCGGTGTTAATTTCATTGAAGTTATTCTTGTGATTCCAGGATATTCTTCAAATCTTGTGATACGATTGTTGAACGTCTATGCTTTTATTGTAGGCTGATTGGTTGCTTGGACGAAAGACTGAGATGCAAGATTGGTTTTCCTGTCGATGATTCTTCTATTTTGATGTCGACGATCAACTGGTGATGTTGAAGAAAATCAGCACCGATGATTGGTTTGCTGACTTTAGCGACGATAAATCTCCATTTGAATGGTCGGCGTAGGTTTAAATCTAGTTCCATTGTTTTTTCCATATGTAGGAATCACCGTATTGTTTGCTGCGTAGAGTTGAAAATCCAGTGGCTTCATCTTCTGTCTTTGACTCGGCGGTAAACTGAGATATTCGCCCGGTGTCGATAGAAGGTAAGCTTTTTTTATCGGTGTGAAAAAGACGGTAGGACTTTTCTGTTACGCTGGATCCCGTCGCATCAAGCGTATTAGTTAGTTTTCCGACTTCATATTTTCATTTTTGAATGTACACGGTGTTGTGCATTTCGCCTCGGAACCGAAACGTCGATGATAGTAGCAGTAAGGATCTTGTTCTTGACCTTGTTCGACTTCTACTTGCAGAGCGGTTGCGACGAAAAGGTGATCTTCGGTGTTGCTGATTGCGCTGGTTGTACTGTTGCTGGTAACAGGTTTGATGCTGGAAGCTTTGAGCGCGGTGACTTCGAATGATACTTCCGAATTTTTCGAGAAGAAACTGGGTATCATTTGGTTGAAGTGCCTTCGATCATCGATATGTGTGTGCTGTTTTTTCGATCATCTTGTCCGCCAGGAGTGCCAGTTCGTCGAGCTTCGTCTGCGTGCTGAATGTTTCACTCACTGCTAGTACCGATCGAACATGGGGTAGGTGGTTTACCCACATTAGCCGTAGCGTCGAATCTGGGATTTTATCTCGCGCAAAGTACGCATTCTGCGTAGGAGTTGTGGGCTTCTGGTCCCAAGTTCTATTTCTGATAGAAGTTTCTGTAGCTGGCGACCGTCGGATTCTTCATATGCAGAGATCAGACGATCCTTCAGCGAATTATACTGGTCGGATGCCGGTGGGTTGTACAACAGGTCCGAAATATGTTCGATGTCTTGTTTCTCGTTACGATCACCATCTCTGCTAGTTGCGCTTGACTCTTCTTTAAATCATTCGTTGCGGCTTCAAAACTGACGAACCAAAGTCGAGGTTTATCTCTCCAAAACGGTGGTATTCTCAACGATAGAGATATACCGGCGATTTCTTGTTCTTGGCTGGTTTGATGTATATGTGTCGGATTTCTTCGCTTCTCGCTCCATAATGACGTCTTGATTACACTGATTTTATATATACTGAAGTCCTCCTGATATTTTCCTACTATTCTTGCAGGATCTTCCTTATCGGTGTTCGTAACGGGTCACCAATGTAATAGTGGTGAATGGGTCCACTATTAACAGACCCGAGTGGTCTAGGAGCGAGGAATGAAACTATTTTTCTTGATATGCCTTACTATGCAGGCGAATGAAGGTGTTTATTTAGTGAACCCTGCCTATATTTATATTCCGGCTACATCCTTAGTTTACCAATAATAATATTTTATTTATTTAGCCAATTAGAATTTATACATTTTGACCAATGAAGATTAATCAATAAAATACTATGTACAACTATTATATGTCGCGCTCCATTTGCCGGCGTAGAGACTCAGATCGCTTCTCGTAGCTGCGTTGCTGACGGGCTATATAGTGATGCAGACCGACGCGCGCGCGTAATCGGCGAGCGGCGGCGGCGGGACACATCTCCGAACAGCAAGAAGAAGCGAAGCTACGCGTTGAAGAAACGGCTCGAAAATGGTCGACGGATACATGAAGATAGCCGGCGTGTGAAGACGATGCGGCGCTGATGATATTTGCGGCTGTTTCTTGTTTCTATATTAGAAAGTTAAATATATACGTCAATTATCTCGCATCGATATGCAGTCCGCAGTATCTCAGTAGCGGGGTAATTTAAATAAATGTTTTCTTCAGATTAAGTAACATTATTTACTACCGTTTAGGGTTGATTAGCCTGGTTGCTACATCACTCTCCCCAGCGAAAGCGTACCGGAGGTTTGACGACTCGCCCATGGCTCGTAATTTTAAAATAGGTTTTATCTGCTGATGTAGGTGATGGGTTTTCAAGCTTCCTCGCTGGTGTGGCTGAGATGATGATGATGATGATGATGAATCCTCTGAAGTATCCTCGTTAATATTATAGGCAGGCTTTAGTCGGTCGATCGATATAATTGTAGATTTCCTTCCGGTATTTGTAATCAAAGTCTTGCTATTTCGCTCTAATACTTTATACGGTCCATCGTAGTAGTTGAAATTGTTTCTTCACTGTGTCGTTTCTAACAAAAACTTGTTTGCATGTTTTCAAATCTTGATGAATGAATACTGATTTATTTCCGTGTGATGTTGTGCGTTTCGACGATAAGACTTTGTTGATTGATTCTCGAAGTTGAGTTACAAAATCGTAATTCATTTCGATTATTTGACGATGTTGAAGTGAAGAAGTCACACGGTAGTCTTTGCTGCAGCCATAGGTTAGCTGGAGCAGCGCTAAAGACTCAGTGTCTGCACGGTGTTGCTCGTAGTCCAAGTAGCACTGTAGGTAGCTCGTCAATCCACTTTGAATGTTGAGATAAACGAGTTTTGAGTGCGGTCTTCAATGTACGATGCCATCGTTCGATATTCCATTTGATTGAGGATGGCATGCCGTTGTACGTGTCTTCTGTATTCCCATAATGAAGGTTTGAGGAATAGGAGGTTTTCGAAGTTTCTTCCTTGATCCGTTGTGATATTTTTAGTGATCCGAAACGAGTAATCCAACTATAAATTATCTTCGCGACGGATTCAGCTGATGTACTCGGTAGGTATTGCCGGCCATCTTGTTGTTCTGTCGATCACGTTATGAGAGTAACGATGTCCTTGCGGTGAAGTAGGTAATGGTCCAACGATGTCAACGTGCAGGTGTTCGAATCTTCCGTAGGTGGAAATGAATCTAGGCTGCTTGATGTATGCCTTTGTACTTTGCATTTTTGACATTGAATGCATTGTTTCGCCCAGTTGCCAACATCCACTTGTATTGAAGGCCAAGAATTTTCCAGTGATGAGTTTTCTGTTGTCTAACACCTGGATGACTGATGTTGTGCAGTGCATTGAAGACTTCGCGACGATTCTTCTGGTAGGTATGGTCGCATGGTTGACGCTGAGGCTTCGCAGTAGATAGGTAGATGCGCCATTGGCATTGTAACTTGCTTGATGGTCGTTACTTTGCTTCGATAGGTTTGATGTTGTCGCTATCTCTGTCTTGTGCTTCGCGATCCTGTGATAGTCGATTGATGTAGGGCATGTTACATTGTCGATTGGTATGCGACTGAGTGCGTCGGCGACTATGTTGTCCTTCCCACTGATGTGACGTATGTCGGTCGTGAATTCGCTTATGAAAATGAGTTGTCTTGCTCGTCGTGGTGTTTCCAGGTGATGGTTTCTTTCTGAAGTACATATGTTAATGGCTTGTGGTTGGTAAAACGACTCAGGTTTCGACCTCGAACGTTTTTTTGAAGTGCTTGATAGCCATGTAGATAGCGAGTAACTCTCGGTCGAATGTACTGTAGTTACGTTGAGTATCGGAGAATTTCTTCGAAAATAGCCAAGTGGTTGCCATTTCATTGACGTATTGTTGGAGTACAGCCCTGCTGAGAGATCGGACGCGTCGCTGAAGATAGCAAGGGTTGCTTCGTGTGATGGGTGAGCGAGCAAAGCTGCATTTTGGATCGCAACTTTACAAGCTTCAAATGCCTTCGTGGCTTCATCTTCCATCCGATTGACGTTTTATTTTTCTTCGTGTTGTGAAGGTGCGTGAAGTGGTGCTTTTGATTTCAGCGGCTTTTAGGAATGTGTCTGTAAAATTAATCATCCCAAGAAAACGCCTTAGTTCTTCGATTGTTTTAGGTTTCGCATAATCGATGATTGCTCTGACTTTTCAGTAGGCGGTTTGATTCCTTCCTGTTGACGGTGAAACCAAGAAATTGAACTCTTTGTTGTCCAAATATGCATTTCGAAGGGTTGATTGTGATTCCATTGTCTTCTAATCGCTGTAGCACGGTGCGTAGATGGGTTTCGTGCGTTTCTTTATGGCTTGCAACAAAGAGATCATCAATGAATGCGAAAACGAAATCCAGTCCATGAAGTACTTCGTGTATGAATCTTTGAAAGGTTTGACCAGCGTTCTTCAGTCCTGAGTCATTCTTGGGAATTCGAATAATCCCATTGAGTAATTATTGCTGTCTTCTATATGTCTTTATCGCGTACTTTATTTGTTGGTAAGCTCGGTTGAGATCGATGGTGGAGAATATAGTCTTGTCTGACAGTTGATGAGTGAAATCCTTGACTCGCGGTATTGGGTAGCGGTCAGGAGTGGTAATAGAATTCAGTCTTCTGTAATCTCCACAAAATCGTAATTTCTCCATTCTTCGGTACAACGTGAAGTGGTGATGACCAAGGGCTTTGCTTGACGGCATATTCCTTGCTCGATCATGTTTTCGAATTCCTTTCGAACATGCTCGTATCGGTGGTGCAGCGATTGACGGGCAATGAAGTGGTGGTCCATTGGTTTCGATGAAATGCTCAGCTTGGTGTTAATTTATGAAGTTATTCTTGTGATTCAGGATATTCTTCAAGAATCTTGTGATACGATTGTTGAACGTCTATGCTTTATTGTAGGCTGATTGGTTGCTTGGACGAAAGACTGATGCAAGATTGGTTTCCTTCCGTCGATGATTCTTCTATTTTGATGTCGACGATCAACTGGTGATGTTGAAGAAAATCAGCACCGATGATTGGTTTGCTGACTTTAGCGACGATAAATCTCCATTTGAATGGTCGGCGTAGGTTTAAATCTAGTTCCATTGTTTTTCTCCATATGTAGGAATCACCGTATTGTTTGCTGCGTAGAGTTGAAAATCCAGTGGCTTCATCTTCTGTCTTTGACTCGGCGGTAAAACTGAGATATTCGCCCGGTGTCGATAAGGAAGGTAAGCTTGCTTTTTTATCGGTGACAAAAGACGGTAGGATTCTTTCTGTTACGCTGGATCCCGTCGCATCAAGCGTATTAGTTAGTTTTCCGACTTCATATTTTCATTTTGAATGTACACGGTGTTGTGCATTTCTTGCCTCGGAACCGAAACGTCGATGATAGTAGCAGTAAGGGGATCTTGTTCTTGAGCTTGTTCGACTTCTACTTGCAGAGCGGTTGCGACGAAAAGGTGATCTTCGGTGTTGCTGATTGCGCAGGTTGTACTGTTGCTGGTAACAGGTTTGATGCTGGGAAGCTTTGAGCGCGGTGACTTAGTGATAACTTCCGAATTTCTTCGAGAAGAAACTGGGTATCATTGGCCTTGGTTGAAGTGCCTTCGATCATCGATATGTGTGTGCTGTTTTCGATCATCTTGTCCGCCAGGAGTGCCAGTTCGTCGAGCTTCGTCTGCGTGCTGAATGTTTCACTCACTGCTAGTACCGATCGAACAGTAGGTGGTTTACCCACTAGCCGTAGCGTCGAATCTGGGACTTTATCTCGCCAAAGTACGCATTCTGCGTAGGAGTTGTGTGGGCTTGGTCTCCAAGTTCTATTTCTGATAGAAGTTTCTGTAGCTGGCGACTGTCGGATTCTTCATATGCAGAGATCAGACGATCCTTCAACGAATTATACTGGTCAGATGCCGGTGGGTTGTGCAACAGGTCCGAAATATGTTCGATGTCTTGTTTCTCGTTGGGCGATCACCATCTCTGCTAGTTGCGCTTGACTCTTCTTTGAATCATTCGTTACGGCTTCAAAACTGACGAACCAAAGTCGGGGTTTATCTCTCCAAAACGGTGGTATTCTCAACGATAGAGATATACCGGCGATTTCTTGTTCCTTGGCCGGGTTTGATGTATATGCGTCGGATTTCTTCGCTTCTCGCTCCATAATGACGTCTTGATTACACTGATTTTATATATACTGAAGTCCTCCTTGATATTTTTCCTACTATTCTTGCAGGGATCTTCCTTATCGGTGTTCGTAACGGGGTCACCACTGTAATAGTGGTGAATGGGTCCACTATTAACAGACTCCGAGTGGTCTAGGAGCGGAGGAATGAAACTATTTTTCTTGATATGCCTTACTATGTGCAGGCGAATGAAGGTGTTTATTTAGTGAACCCTGCCTATATTTATATTCCCGGCTACATCCTTAGTTTACCAATAGTAATATCTTTTATTTACTTAGCCAATTAGAATTTATACATTTTGACCAATGAAGATTAATCAATAAAATACTATGTACAACTATTATATGTCGCGCTCCATTTGCCGGCGTAAGACTCGTGGATCGCTTCTCGTAGCTGCGTTGCTGGACGGGGCTATATAAGTGATGCAGACCGACGCGCGCGCGTAATCGGCGAGCGGCGGCGGCGTGGGACACATCTCCGGAACAGCAAGAAGAAGCGAAGCTACGGCGTTGAAGAAACGGCTCGAAAATGGTCGACGGATACATGAAGATAGCCGGCGTGTGAAGACGATGCGGCGCTGATAATATTTGCGGCTGTTTCTTGTTTCTATATTAGAAAGTTAAATATATACGTCAAATTATCTCGCATCGATATGCAGTCCGCAGTATCTCAGTAGCCGGGGGTAATTTGTAAATAAATGTTTTCTTCAGACCTTCACCTTCTGCGTTATGCTAGCACCAGGGTAACATTATTTACTACCGTTTAGGGTTGATTAGCCTGGCTGCTACATATGATAAAGTTGAATTTATTAATCAGATTCTTCACGATTTTATTGATTTTATTTTATTTTAATATTATTATCACTGTATGTAAAAAATCATAATGCAATAATTTCAAATCAGAAATAAATGAAATAATATCTACAATAGAATACATTTTTACGTACTTAAATTTATCATGGTTTATCATGAATTAATTTTTCACATTTTATTGTTAAAATAGTTTTTTTTTATAGTATTATAATATAATATGTATACAATTTTGAAAAAGGTCATAAACATACGTTTAACTTTTATATCTTTTCTAAAGGCATTGAACATTAAAGTTATACAATAACCTACTTAAAAATTAAAATTGTTCGTTTGAATGTTTAAATGAATTAATGTTTTGTTGTGTAAAGTCGATAGCTGTAATAGGGATTTTTCAATTATCTTCTGTATACGATATAGTAAATATCATACTTCTAGCAATCTCTTTCGATCCTTGTAAAAGTAATGTAACTATCTAAACTTCTGTGTAAATTTAAAAATATATAAAACTATAATTTTAAGATACATACATTTTAATTGTAGTCATATAACAATAAAATATTATAGAACTTATGTTAAAATTAGGTAATCATTATACGATGTAATCGCAAACGTTTCCATATACGTAATTTCGTAAGTAAAACAAAGGTATCACAAATCACTTACGTGGCTGAGATTACAATTTGTATTTTGATCTGTCTGTTGTTATGGTAATGAAAATGATTACGTTGCTTTACATAGAATTCTTTGTTCTGTATAACTTAATATGAGATGTAGCAATAAATTTTCGGTTTTATATTGATTGTACTTTCAAATTATTAGCTTTTAACATATATAATTCATTGGAGTTTTAATATCTTATTTGTGTGCATTAAGAAAATAATTATTTCGTTTGATTCGATTTAAAAACTCATTATATTATATATACCATTAATTAATTAAAATTTTGATGTACCCATAATTTGAGCCTCAATCCTTGACTGACAATGATGTAACTAAATATTATACGAGACTATTTTATGATATAAATTTGTAAAAATGGCTAAGTTACGGAATACGTAATTATAAATAAAAAATAATAATAGTGTGTAAGTGTGACATATGTAAAGAAAACTTATCCACATACAATCGGCCTGGTCAGCTGAAAGTTTGGAAAACCTAATAACCGATTAGTTTTTAAGGTTGTTCGGAAACGATTAAATGCGGAAATAAGTTTTAATGTTTGTTAATGAGGGAAATGAGAATTAATTATGAATTTTAAAGGAATATTGTCTATAATCTTGATCATATATGTACGCGAGCCATGTAACTAAAAGTTATGGTACAATTAAATAATAAATTATATGAGATGAAATGCTATAAATGTAAAGAAGTAAATAATGATAATGGTTAGCCAAATATAAAAATAAAAAAGAAATGAAGTTGAAAGAATTAAGAATGAAATGTAAATTATAATGAGGAAGAAATATATAAGGGAAAAATATTATGTATTATAAATGTTCGGATTAGATAACATGTCCTGATAAATACGAATAAATAATATTGTTCGCGAAAGTCAAAACATAATATTATTGCCCGACTATGTCATACACTTCTGTGAATACGCGATTTTTACTTGCGAGAGGGTGTGACCAAATGCTCTGCTAAATCTCGGTATACATTAGATTATAGTTTTTATAATACTTAAGACTTAATTTTCACTAAGTTTTTATTAAGATTATTCAATAATTACGTTTAGAATAGTTTTAAGGTTTGATAAAAAATAGATAACTTTATTTTTTACTTTTTTTGTCAGTGGGAGGTGTAGCCCCCACGATATATATTATATATATTAACAAGACACATTATTTTATTTATTATAGATACTACTTCTACTACCGGTTCGGATAAAACCTCTGTCCTGGAAGAATCAGCAAGAAACCCAGCAGGGCTTTTCTTTTAAATAAGGTTTTTTTTTTAAATAATTAATTCGTTTGCACGAATTAACTATCCAATGAGTCAGGGATGAGCTAGTAACGGAATACGACAAGTGCACCGTTCACGCCAAAGCCAAAACTCTCTTAACGGCGGCCGCACCGTCCGTTTTATACAAGCAAATCAAGTGGCTAGACACACGGGCGCCACCGCAGATGCAATGGCGCAGGTGTGCGGTGCACGTGTTGCTTACAAAAATGCTGTCTAGCTACACCAGCGCTGCCACACGTGCAATGGTACAGGCGCCGTCACGATCATGCCGACATGCGTGCGTCTTCTCACGCGCTCCATCACAATCTTAGTTATCTGTAGACAGAAAAACATCGTTCGATTATCCTGACAAAACAGCGTCACCGCAAGACTTCAAGATACTGTAAGCTCATTCTGCGTAGATCGAACCAAAAATTAATATTAAAAAACTGAAGGTAGCCGGGCTAACTATGACATCGGGACGTCAAACATCTCAGTCCCCCCCGTAACCATGGGTTGCTGTAAAGAGTGCTTTACAGCAACCCATGGTTTCAGTGAAACGTCGGGAATCAAAATAGTAAAATTAAACGCGATAAAATCCGTAAAAATAGTTTTATTCAAGATGTAAAAAGTTTCAGGTGCACGAAACAAATAAATAATCTGCTTTGCAAAATTAAAACTTAAAAGAAATGAAGATAAATGTATTGCGAACCATAGAATTCCGAGCTTCCAAAGTTCACCTCACATTCTCTTATAAAACAGCAACTGCATGACATGGCACTCACAAACCATTTCTTACGTTAAAAAACTTCAACTATGTGGACAGGCTGATCCCACCACATATAACAAAGCGAAGGAGGCAACTACGCAAAATTTACGCATTGCAAAAGGCCAGTTGCCTTTTGCAATGCGTATGCAGAGGCGTAGGCCACTTCACACATTGCAAATATAAAAAGCAACTGTATGAAAAGTATCACATTTTGCAAAAACGGCATCACAAAAATTGTAACAGTCATTTAGTCGTCCGATACTCAAAGCATGAGCAGGGCGTTCATGGCCCCCTTCTCAACCTATCAGAAGTCACTTGAACTGTGGACCGTACGTAACTCTTTCATCCACATACCAGAAATCGTACAATATTCCTTGGACCGGGCGTGTGAGGCCCTTTCGACAATATCAATTTTTTTTGAACGTTAAACGAAATACGTGATTTGCATACGAACGAAGACTATAACACAAAAAGGATAAGAGATTTACTTACACGCATGCGCCTGAACTCTGAATATGTTCGTGTTCAACAAATTACCTGTTGCCGTTAGAGTATCGAGGTCAGTAGTTACAATATTATCACTAGAGATGTATCACTATCGACTGGCTCTAAATTATGACCAATCTCCTTTCCACCCGCTGTCACGACATCCTCCTCATCGATAATTGCCGCAGCAACCTCCACCGATACCCTGACATATAATCCCAACCCCGTCGACCACACAACATTTGGAGCAAACTGCAATATTGAGCAACACATTAGAACACAAAAATGCCACTTAGTATTTTTAATTCATAGCACGTTAAAGTCAATCCTTTATTTTAGTACATCGCTAAAACGTTTCGAACTTCAAAATGTAGCCCATTTAAATCATATATTGCATGAACTATCAAATTATGACAAAACTCGAAAAGTTAAGTTTTCACTGAATGCAAACTAAAACTCATCTAGAAAGCCTCCATCATTTGTTAACATATATTTAGGTAAGTTAAGAAATAATGAAGGTACTTGCGGGTACTTTTATGATAAATAGAACAAGAGGATTTAACTTTTGGCTAAAAAACATTTCACTTTAAATTTTTTACTATACACTATAATGATACGCTAACGTCGTACATAGGACCCTTTTTACTGGAAAAGAGGCATTCTATCTTAGTCCTCACGGCTGACAACGCATCTGCATTTAAATTCACAAACGAAGATGGTAAGTGGTTCCAGATCTATGGGCCACTGGAACCACTTACCATCAGGTGGACTGTGTGCTCGTTTGTCACCCTTATTCTATAAAAAAAAAACATAGGACAGCAAATTTCATTAACAAAAAAAAACAAAGTCATCAACGCGAAATGCATTAAATGTGGGCAATAACGAGGACTTTATCCCCCTTGTGATGTAGAAAGGTCATTAAAATATAGAGAACTTAAATGGAAAGCTTTATTGCCACTTCTGATGAAGGGTGTTATTATGATGTATAGAGACACATGAAAAGGCTTTTAGAATAGAATATAATCAATTTTATTCAATATAGTACTACTACCACCGGTTTGGATAAAACCTCTGTCCTGGGAAGAACCAGCAAGAAACCCAGCGGGACTTTACTTTTAAATAAGGTTAATTTACAATATATTACTTAATACAAACTATGAATTGTACAGAGACTAATTTTGTAGTTGAGAATAATAATTAGTTCGTTTGCACGAATTAATTATCTAATGTGTCAAGGATGAGCTAGTAACGGATTACGACAAGTGCAACGTTCCGAGCCGGAGCCAAGAATCCCTTACCGGCTGCCGCTCCGTCCGTTTTATACAAGTAAAACAAGTAGATAAACACACGGGCGCCACCGGCAGTGCAATGGCGCAGTAGTGCGGTGCACGTGTTGTTTACCAGAATTCTGTCTAGCTACACCGGCGCCGCCGCACGTGCTTTGGCGCAGGCACCGTTAAATATTAATATTAGGTTTAATATTAGGTTAGCGTTTTGTCGTACTGACCACTTCGATCTGAAATATCTCCCCTTTGGTTAAGAATTCCAAATTCAAATTTATAAATTCATTTAGCTGGTACATTTGAGTTTTGAAAACAGTCATTCATTTGTTATTTCCTCATTATTTTTATCTTTGGCGTCGCTTATTACCGCACAATGGAAAACATGAAATATCGGTATATTTACGAGTACGAGTTCTACCGTGGCACCGGTGCTGCAGAAACAGCTCGAATGATTAATGATGTGTACGGCACTGGTGTCGCAAAAGAAAACACGGTACGTTTTTGGTTTCAACGTTTTCGACCTTCAGAACCAACCCCGTGGACGGCCGGAGACCAAAGTGGAAAATGAAGAATTAAAGGCTATTGTGGAAACGAATCCATCACAAAGCGCTTCAGAGATAGCTGCAGGCTTTGAGGTAAGTGATAAAATTTTGTTGATCCATTTGAAGCAAATCGGGAAAGTAAAAAAATTTTAACTGTACTGTACTGTACGATAATCGGAAGCGCTCGTCGGAATGGCTGAACCCTGGAGACCCAGCCAAATCCTGCCCTAAACGAAAATTGACTCAGAAAAAGTTACTTGTGAGTGTTTAGTGGACTAGCGCCGGTGTCGTTCACTACAGCTTTCTAAAATCTGGCCAAACGATTACGGTAGACATCTATTGTCAGCATTAGCAAACCATGAAGGAAGAACTAGCTACTAAACAACCGAGATTGGTCAATCGCTCTAGGCCACTGCTGCTTCACGACAACGCAAGACCACACACTGCACAACACACAACCGCTAAGTTAGATGAGCTACAATTGGAATGTCTGCGACATCCACCGTACTCCCCGGACCTTGCTCCAACAGATTACGATTTTTTCCGGAATTTGGACAACTTCTTACAAGGAAAAAAATTCAACTCCGATGCGGCAGTCCAAACCGCCTTCATAGATTTTATTGATTCTCACCCCATGGTTTTTTTAGTAAAGGGATCAATGAACTTCCTATGAGATGGCAAAAGTTCATAGATAACAACGGTGCATACTTTGATTAATTAAATATATTTTACAAAAAAATATGACTTTATATTCCTCCCGTACAAAACGCTAATTTCATATTTAAGGGCCTAATATATTATTATTGTGAAATAGCGCCGGATATTCTTGATATGTTTGTTTTTGTTCCATTTGCTCTGATTTATTTTCGCTTCGAATAGTAACTACATTCCGCCATTAACATAACGATGTTTCCGCTCACATAGATGATCATTTTGTAGTATATAATAAGGTTGGATTACTTTTTACTTTATATAATATTAATATATAAAATTAATGTGAATTATAAAATGTTTGGTCGTCAGTGGAAAAAAGTGTCTCTTCATGTGCGAAGTTTTTTTATATAATCAGATTTATTATTTAAATTATTATAATATTAATACTAGATAAATAGAACGAGGAAATTGCCATAATATTGTAAGTGTTAGGTAGACTACTTTGGTAATATCATAAAATTTTCAGACAAAAAGCAATAACTTCAACCGGACCTTTTTTATCATAGAAAATGCTTACACACACCTGCAACGCGGGGCAATGACGGGTTATGTGGGCCTCAAACCAACTAAAATCCTATGGTGTTCTACCTTCGCCACATAAGCATTTATTGTAGGGCCACGGGTCCTAGATTAACAACTAACTGTATTGAGCTAAGGTTCCCTAAAAATTTTAAGTAAAATAATAGTGTCTCAAAAATGCGATATATCATATGTAAGCAATTCTGGTATAATTATATACGAGTATATATATATATATATATTATATACTGGTAATTGAAGGTTCGAAAACGCCTCTTATGATTTGGATGAAATTTAGTATTTAGATAGATGATGATTTACTTTTCATGTTTGTATAGTGAAGTGACATCTCTTAGAATTTTTTTCTAACGTCAAGCAAAGCTAAATAAGTAACTAAAAGTATAATAATCCTGTAACAAGACATTTTGTTTTGTTTTTATAAAATTATGTTTATTTAACTAGGAGAACTTAATCACCGTATTAAGTAATCTGGTGGCCGTAAGCACGACTGCTGATCATGTGGTTCCGGGTTCAACTCCCAGGTCGGACCAAAGTTAGTTATTTTGTTTTTCTCTAAAGCAATTCACAGAAGCAGCCCAGAAACCTGCGACTGATCTCTTTCTGGTCATATCGGATTGCTATCCCGTCGGACATTATGAAAGATAGAGAATAGAGAGTGTGCAGCTCATAGATTTAGTATATACTTACGTTAGATTGGCAATGTAAAAGAGAAAGGGCATAGCATATGCTTACGTTAGAACGAGATAGAATTGCTAGACCATACACGTACACGCTATAGGCCTATATCGGGCTGACGTCAATCGTTAACGAAATAAATCCCGCTTATTTTCGCGATATCTTTGATTTTGAAGTATTTATAACTGTTTAAAAGTTCTGATTTAAATATGCTGACGTGTGCAGTACCTGAATGCAGTTCATCAAGAAAGGAAAATTCACAAAATTATACATTTCACACCTAAGTACAATTAAAATATTTAGCGCTCTAAATGCAATATTTTAGAACTGGTACAAATGTTTTATACACAAATGGATAGGGAAAAATATCGCATTTTATTACGATAATGCTCTAAATGCGTAAGAATTATATTAAAAATAATAACAAATACGTGAATTCCCGCTATTTCTGATCTAATTTTTTTAGAGATTGACACTATCAATATCACCTTATCGATAATATGTTTCTAGCAGGCAAAGACATATCTTTGGATGTAGCCTCTTGTAACTTCGTAATTTTTTTTTAATTTTCTATTTTTAATTTTTAGGGTTTCGTAGTCAAATGCCATTATAGTAAATACTTTAATGAGCTAATTTTAATTCTTATAATGTCTCAGATTTCCAAAAAATATTGAGGTTAAACAAAAATGGTTAAAAATGCTAAATAGAGAAGATAAATAGGTTCCCAAAAAATATTCAACAAAATAATATACAAATATATTAGATTGAAGTACGAAACAAAATTGCAAAATACCTCTAAAGAGAGTTTACGACATTTTTACAATAAATTAATTTTTTTTGGTGGAAAATAAATATCACAAACTTTTTGTTTGTAGGTTTATTTTTATGCCCTTAAACAAAAATATTCATTTTATGACACGGACACAGCGCTCTATATCGATAATTGAAGTTGATGCATGGCGCAGCACTATTCGTCTCACACACATGCACATTTCACTCACACCGGTACATTTCGTTTTTGGTCTCACCCTAATCACTCTATCGCCAATCTAATGTATACTATATCTATGGTGCAGCTGTACTTGCGCACACACTCGGGCACTATAATCTAGCCCTGCGCAGTTGACTAGACTCCGCTGAGTTCGGCCATTGAGACCAAAATTCGGTCTGGAGGATGTGAGAATATTATTATTATTTATAAAATATTCTCATCTGGTTGGGCTAAATAAATATATAAAAGGATATAGTAAATAAATATACATAAATACATATTATATTAAATATACTTACATAAATAATACATAAATTAATAAAAGCCCAACCAGATGGAAGCCCTCGGCAGGGGTGACGAAACGGCCGAGGGTTAGGGGGAAAGGGAAAGAAACCGGCGGACGATGCGGGCGGTGTCGAGGAGCACCACCTTTTGCATTTGAGCACGGAGCGGTCCATCACGGAGTTCCAGTCACCTCAGATGACCCGAGAGTCTGACCGGGACTAACCCGTTCGCAGAAACGACCACAGGAATAATTTCGGTCGGCAGAACACCCCACATGTCGGTCACCTCGTAGGCCAGGTCCAGATGTTTTGTTTTCTTATCTGTTTTGGCTTTCATGAGGTTCTCGTCATACGGAATGGTAATGTCGACCAAAAATATCATTATCCTTTTTATTTTTGGCAGCATAATATCAGACAAACTGACCCAGCTAACGCCATCCTGACGGTGCGCACAATTCTTGGCCTGTTATTGCCCGACCTGAAGCTTGTCAGTCTGCCGATGAGGGATCTTGCCTTTGCGATACGGTCTTCAATTCTTTTTCTCCAGGCTAGGATAGTGCTACTTTGTGTAGTAGCACGTCCAGCCGTGGGGAGGTTGGCGCCAATATTACGGCATACTGTCAGTGCGGCGCCAAAAAGAATTGAGTCAGTCTCGCAAATGTCCCGGCTGGCTTCCAAATAGGTCACCAGCATTGGATATAGAGCCCTCACGACAGCCCGATTTCGCTTGCTTAGGCCTATGTGGGGAAGTGGCGGTCGATTCTCGAGAGGCGTACTGCGCGTTTCCCTCATCGCCTCTTCCAATATGCTCCTCATTTGCTCTTGTTTCTGGGCGACTATTCAATCGTCGTCTGAGTCAACCACAAGAAGATCTACGGCGGCATCTACGTATGCGGGTTGCTCTGCAACTCGTAGAGCCACACATCCTGTCGTAGTATTTTCATTCGACGAGGGAACATCCTCACGTCGTAGCCGTTCGAGTTCGGCGTCATGAAATATTTTTGAGCGCACGATATACCGAACTCGGTCTGCCAGGTTTTGCTCGTTGACGGTAATAGATCCAATTTCTCCCCCTTTCGCCCTAAAATACGCCCGCAATGCGTTCGAATTCATTTTTATCGTCCAACGCATGCGGCGTACTCCACCAGAAGCAGGTGCCACTTGCTGAGTCCAGGAGGACCCTGCCGACACCAAGTCTGATGGGGATGATGGATGAGAGGGGCTAGGAGGTAGTCGTGCAGGCCCTCGCGCTCGGCAGGCAGCCCGCATGCTGACACGTCCAGCGCCAGCTCCAGACGCGTCCTGGCGACCTCCAGGCAGCGGCCCTATGTGCGCTTCTCGTTGTGCCATCATCCATTTTATGGGCGTCAATTAACGGGAGACGCCCAGGCCCGGCACCGTTTCATAGTTCGGCCATATGCACAAACGGACCTATGCACCCTCAATTTTTAATCAGCCCGTCTGATTCAATATTTGCTCATCGCACGAGACTGGGCTGAAACCTATCTAGCAGAATACCCAGTCATAAGGGCGAAGTCAATGGTAGCGAAACTTGCAAGAATGTTGTAAGTCTGCACACTATGCAAACCAACGAGAACGAACTTCTCAAAATATTTTGGGAATTGGAGTCCGAACCATCTCTTGGCATGTGCAACCGTTTGTCTCAGATGATGGTCAGATGATGGGTCAGCTACCATCATCACGAGTTACCGCACAAAGACCTTTCCACAAGAGCGGCGTAGATTACGAGGGTCCAATTCATGTTATACAAAGGTAATACAAAGGGTCGAGGTAATCGCTCAACAAAGGGCTACATATGCTTCTTTGTGTGCATGGCAACGAAAGCCATACACCTCGAGGTGGTCAGCGACATGACTGTGCAGAGCTTCTTGGCTGCGTTCAAAAGATTTGTCGCACGAAGAGGCCATGTCTCTGACTAGTGGAGCGATAACGGCAATAACTTTGTAGGAAGTGCTAAAGACCTTACAAAATTGTTTTCCGTAGAAAAGTCTTATACGTGGTAGAGCCAAGCTGCAGCTATATTTATAGTATAGTTGTAGCACGAATGGGTCGGCTCGACCGGGGAAGGACCACGCTCTCACAGAATACCAGCGTAAAATAGCAGCTTAATACTGCTGTGTTTCGTATGGTGAGTGTAGAGAACCGAGACCCTTTTACTGGAAAAGGCATTCCATCTTAGTCCTCACGGGTGACAACGCATCTGCATTTTGATTCTTTATTGAGGATAGATGTAGATGTCTATGGGTCACAGCAACCACTTACCATCACGTGGACTGTGTGCTCGTTTGTCACCCTATCCTATAAAATAAAATAAAAACTTTATTCCTCCCCACTCTCCAAACTTTGGAGGGTTGTGGGAGGCAGGTATTAAATCTGCCAAGTACCATCAAAACCGAGTAAACGAGTACGACGGTCTCACGCGCGTAGTAAGCTTAATATATAATAATACGACCAGTATCTAAATTAGTATTCCTACCTAAAGATTGTGATTAAATTTAAGATTTAATTGTCAAAAATAATAACCAGTGTCAAGCTTCTTTTTTGTTTACACTTTTTTATAAGAAATCCTACATGTTCAATCACTATATTTTTATGTAACAATTCATTCATAGATATATTGCTTTCTATTTATTGTTATTTTCAGTTGCATTTTATTGTCAGTTAATTTGGAATTGGAGCCTAATTTGTTATCTCTTTGTTTATAAGTTGCTTAAAACCTATAAAAATAGTATATTATGGACTTCGTCCATGGCGGGCGGAATGTTAAGACCCAATAAATTATTTTCATGACAACGTACAACATATGTTTGTGTTATAAAAGTTCCAAGCAACAGCGCTAGATGGCGTATTACCATTTCTGTATCGCGATATATTGGTTCACCTGTGTTACGTGTAGTGTTGGACGAATTAAAGTGGTTGTTACCTATTCTCGCTGTGTTTTATTTTGGGCCATTGTTCACTCTGTATGTTATTTACAAAATTAAACAGAATTGGGTGAATAGTTATGAATTTCTTATACCAATAGTTATGTATATTATCTGATCCAGGTGATTTTCAGTTATGCAGTTTTTTAATTACTTTTAGGAAAGTGTCTATTTTGATGTGTTGAAATTGCATGGCTTTTATCTGTATTATAATGTTTAGGTTCCACCCATATTGTAGACCAATAATTTTGTAATTCTCTAGGTAAGGGTAAACTATTTTCGGAATCTTTCAAATTGTTGATTTTATTTGTAACAGGTTTTTTTATATTTCGGTAGAAAAGTTTTGTATTTGAATAAAATAGACTGTTTTGAGTTTTTCGCAGAGAGCATACTTTATATCTTTTTAGCCGAATACTAGTAAGTTTAAGTTTTTGTTTAAGTGTGTCTAAAAAGTGTTCGTGATTAATGTTATGTTCTTCGTGGACAAAATGAGTTTTATATTGCTCAAATATAGCATTTACGTGTTTAATCAATTTTTACTTGTTTCCATTGATAAATTGTGTTAGTCTTGCAATCTTTGTTCTTAATTCACTAACTTTGTATTCTAATATTTGTTCCCACTTTGGTTTATTATATTTCTTTTGTTTGTCCATTCCTAAGGGCTACCAACTTTTACAGGTATTTCAATTTTAGCTCCGTTGAGCTCAGCTGAATTCCACGCTGCACAGTATACTGAATCCTGAAATGTTTGAAATTCAATATCGCTGTTAATGTCTTCTGGCAATAAAATATTATTCACATAGGCGATTATTTTACTCAAGTTTTTGATGACCTCTGCTTTGGTATAAATTGCCTGTCAGTTGGTTTTGTATTAGCGTAATATTCTAAAGCTTTAGCAAACATTTCATACATAGCAAATATCTTTTCTCTGTAATGTAAATTTTCATTTTCATTTGCTGTGTGGTTTTCTACATTTAAATGTAAACTTTCTGTACCTGTTTCTTCGTTGTTTGAGATACCTATCTGAAGTATTGAGTTCTCATTGGCTTGTATATCGTTATGCTGTTTTTGCAAGTCATTCTTAATTAATTCTAAGCGGTCAACACTTAAATATTTGTTCTGTAAAATTAATTGTCTTTGGTCAGCTATCTGTTGCTCTATCAAATGTATTCAATGGGGGAATTGTTTTATAAACTCTTGGTGTAAGAGTTTCCTATACGCTATTTTATTTTTCTCACACTGAGATATTTTATAGTAAATTCTTATTATAGCTTCATTGTATTCTATATCCATTTGATACGTTGTTGTGTTTGTAAAGCGTGGGTATTAGTATGGTGATTGTTTTGTGTAACAGGGATTAATTGAGAAAATGTAATCTGTAAGTTTGATTGCATTTCAATATAAATTTTGTTTACTATTTCTTGGGACAAAAGTTTATTATTCGTTATTGCTCTTCGCTGATCTTCTATTCTCTGACGGGTAACACAATATAAATTTATTCATTTCAGAAGTCCATTTCTTACGCCTATTACGTTTACTGATGGTGGGCACAGGTTCTATAACAGTAGTTATTTTCTGTGCATCATCCTTCAGCAATTGGCAACTAGATGATGATGAGGAAGGTAAAAACTGGTGTAAAGTGTATGGTTTTGATTTCTGCCCATCATTTTCGGGGATATATAAGCTATCAGTATCACTAAGGGTATCGGTGTCCGTAGATATAGCTTGAGTCGTTTGACGGGAAATCTTCCTCGCCCGGAGATTGTATGCGCCCAAAGACACAGCACCATCTCCGCTTCCGTCAGAGTGGATATGGTTACTGGATCTGCCGGGAACTAGGGGCCATAATTTACGTCGTACACTCATATTTTTGTTTACTCTGGTTTGGGATCGTTAGTTTGAAAAGGGTTTTTAAGTATTAATAGGCAGATAGATAATCCTGACTTGTTATTGCTACACAGTATAGTTGCTCTAACTGCAGTTAAGTACATGCCTTTCCCTTAAGCCCCCCCCCTCCACCACCACGACAAGGTAATCCCATGGGGGGTTAATATTATTATTTAACCGGCAAAATTAATAATAGGTAACTTACATATGAAATTAGCGTTTTGTCGTACTGACCACTTTGATCTGAAATATCTGTTTTTTGGTTAAGAATTCCAAATTCAAATTTATAAATTCGTTTAGCTGGTACATTTGAGTTTTGAAAACAGTCATTCATTTGTTTTTCCCTCATTATTTTTTTCTTTGGCGTCGCTTATCACCGCACAATGGAAAACATGAAATATCGGTATATTTACGAGTACGAGTCCTACCGTGGCACCAGTGCTGCAGAAACAGCTCGAAGTATTAATGATGTGTGGTGGCTGGTGTCGCAAAAGAAAACACGGTATGTTTTTGGTTTCAACGTTTTCTTTCTGGAAATTTCGACCTTCAGAACCAACCCCGTGGACGGCCGGAGACCAAACAAGAAAATGAAGAATTAAAGGCTACTGTGGAAGCGGATCCATCACAAAGCACTTCAGAGATAGCTGCAGGCTTCGGGGTAAGTGATAAAACTGTATTAATCCACTTGAAGCAAATCGGGAAAGTAAAAAACTTGAACGATGGGTACCTCATGAATTGAGTGAATCGAACTTGCAAACACGCGTCGACTGCTGTGTTACTTTGCTCAACCGATACAATAATGAAGGGATTTTAAATCGAATCATTACTTGTGATGAAAAGTGGATACTGTACGATAATCGGAAGCGCTCGTCGCAATGGCTGAACCCTGGAGACCCAGCCAAATCCTGCCCTAAACGAAAATTGAGTCAGAAAAAGTTACTTGTGAGTGTTTGAAGAACTAGTGCCGGTGTCGTAGCTTTCTAAAAGCTGGCCAAACGATTACGGCAGATGTCTATTGTACGAGTAAGCAACTGCAAACCATGAAGGAAGAACTAGCTGCTAAACAACCGAGATTGGTCAATCGCTCTAGGCCACTGCTGCTTCACGACAACGCAAGACCACACACTGCACAACAAACAACCACTAAGTTAGATGAGCTACAATTGGAATGTCTGCAACATCCACCGTATTTCACGGACCTTGCTACAACAGATTGCGATTTTTTCCGGAATTTTGACAACTTCTTGCAAGGAAAAAAATTCAACTCCGATGCGGCAGTCCAAACCGCCTTCAAAGAGTTTATTGATTCCTGCCGCCATGGTTTTTTTTAGTAAAGGGATCAATGAACTACCTATGAGATGGCAAAAGTACATAGATAACAACGGTGCATACTTTGATTAATTATATATATTTTACAAAAAAAAAATGACTTTATATTCCTCCCGTACAAAACGCCAATTTCATATGAAGGACCTAATATTTCTACTTCATGCGTACTTATTAAATGTTTTTATTTTAAATTTTTATATAAAAATTTTAAGATTATGCGTTTTTTAGTTATATTTTAATCAAAATCATTATACCATGATACCGCATTTTTAATAGAACATGTTTGTCTAATTTTTATCTTTTTTGAGTAATTGTGAAAAAACACTTTTGACAAATTATTTTCAATCCTTGCCGGTGGTTGCAGACATGAAAACCTTTATACATTTTTTGTATTATTAAAACTATATTATATAAAAATGCAAAGTTGAGTGCCAAATATTGATTTCAGACCTTATTTGACTGGACTACAGAGCTCTTGTCAGAGTGCGTCAGAGGTATATTCCGTGGTTTGGATTTTGATTTTAAAAACTATTTTACTGTGCGAAAAAATTTGTCTTTTTCAATAAATATAAACTTTAGACTCAAATTTACTCCAACGTTTTGCCGCTTGCAGATCAAATATAAATTGCGAGGAAGAAATTTAATAGAATTTAAAGGAAATAAAATAGTTATATTTACTTTTACAATGACATTTGCCACTCATTGTAAACTTAAGATCATATTTTTCGAAACTGGTACCTCCATTGAGATTGCCACATACCACATACAGCTTAGTACTTGACCCTAATTAATATTAAAAATTGTAGCTACTTTTATATCTTAAAACCCTGATTTAGTAAAGTAAATAAAGTAGTCAAAAATGGTAATTTTATTCAGTACGTCTCTAATATGTAAAAAAATGAGGACTGAAGTGTTCGACGTTCCAATTTCCACAAGAAAAGTCTGCAGTTTGTGGTCATATATTAGATGGCCCCCGCTATTACATCAAATTTGATAGCCCACAAATTCTCGTGAAAGAACATCGATTTCTGCCAAGGATGATATGTAAGGCTATTGAAATTAAAAAAACATCCTAATTTAAATAGAGAAGGAGGCTGGGTACTACTACCTGCTTGAGATCCTGTAATTAATAAAAGTAAAACCAAACCCAAGCATACCCCTGCAAGACTTCAAGGTAAGTTCATTCTGCCTAGATCGAACTAAAAGTAATAGTTAAAAGCTGAAAGTACTTTGGGTTAACTCTAACATCGGGACGTCAATCACCTGTCCCCGTGACCATGGGTGCTGGAAAGTACCCGAAACGTCGGGAATTAAAAATAAGTACAATTAAATGCGAGGAAATCCGTAAAAGTAGTTTTGATCAATCTGACGATTCTGTAAAAGATAAGGACTACGTGCCGTCAGTGAAGATGCCGCAAAACATTTCTGATTCCGAAGACGACAATCAGTCTATATCATATTTCTTGCCGCCTACCAATTCCATAATAAAAAAATCAGAAAATAAAATAGATTCATCAGATCAGATTTGGCAGAAGATGAAGAATTATAATAATTGAAAACGGTCTGGTAGAGCAGAACATCACAACACAAAAAAGGTTCTTTAAGAATAAAAATCATTGTCTTGTTTTTCCTAATAGCTGTAAGTGCTAAGCATGAATAAAATTTTGATATTCTTTAAACCAAAGGACATTTTATTTTACACTTAGCAACTTTTCAAACTTACATAATAATAATGTACCTATGCTAATGCTAAGCAAAAAAGCGGTTCCGTGAGATTGAAGTATATTTAACTACCTTTTAGTTTTGTTTCACTTATATTTAATTTGATTATTTGTTGATAAACTATACTATATGGCAGTCAAATCACTAAACAGCAATAAAGCGTAGTCTCAGAGTAAAATTTAAACAATTCGTCATAAATCAAAAGAAAGTTAAAGTACCTACTTTAACTTTAGCCGCATTTTTGTGCATGATTATTGTCAGTGCTATACTAAAAAGCAGTTAAGGTATACTTAACTGCCTTTTATATTGCGATAAACATTCAGATATATTGATTCAATACTTACGTTAACTACATTTTTATATTTTAGAGAACAGTATGCAATAACTTCAGTCAAAAATGTGTATGAAAGATTCGTATTTTTTTTTACATTTATTCCAATAGTTGAAACATTTTTCTCAGTGATATCTATCAAGAAGACTGATTTCGCGCTTTTTTTTTCAATTTTTCTCGAAACATACTTTTGTGGCTTAGCCGCCTTCTTCCGTATCAGGGCAGAACTAGATGTTAGCATCACACTGGGGAATATTGTGGAATGGTTAATTTTTAACCAATTAAGTATTAATTTGTCAAAAACTCATTTTATACAGTTTTATTCCAAATTTCATAAACCGTTACCATTAAATATAGAATCTAGAATAATACAGGAGGTGCATTCAACAAAATTCTTGGGCTTAACTGTTGACACTCATTGTAGCTGGGAACCACATTTAAATGAACTTTGCGGCAAGCTTACAAAATTCGTCTACCCTTGAAGAAAAATAATTTCTATCACGTCTGTTAAAGCAGGATTGATGGCATACCATGGATATGTTCAATCAATTTTAGCTTATAGTATAATTTTCTGCGGCAACGCCCCAAATATCGGCAGGTTATTTAAAATGCAAAAAAAATGCATTATAGCTTTGTGCGGGGCCTCTCAAACTAACTCTTGAGATAATACTTGGTAGAGCCAAGCTGCAGCTATATTATGGTTGTAGCAAGAATAGGTCGGCTCGACCGGGGAAGGACCATGCTCTCACAGAATACCAGCGTTAAATAGCTGCTTAATGCTGCTGTGTTTCGTATGGTGAGTGTAGAGAACCGAAGACCCGTTTTAGTGGAAACGAGGCATTCCATCTTAGTCCTCAAGGGTGAAAACGCATCTGCATTTTGATTTTTAATCGAGGATAAATGTAGATGTCTATAGACTACAGCATCCACTTACTTAGGTGGACTGTGTGCTCGTTTGTCATCCTTATCCTATAAAAAAAAGTTCATCGAAATCAAAAGAATACCACAAAGCACGGTCCTGAGCTACCTGCACCCATCGACTTCCTGCATATCATACAAGGTCGTCACTTCATCAAGTAAGGGCCGCTATACACTTCACTTACCGGGACGAGGCTGCCACTTGAGAACCTGTCTTCTCCATCGGTTATCGATTCTTCGAGCTATATGTTACTAATTCTGCCCATGTTTGGCAGTGGACTAGTGAAGAGCTGAAAGTATGATGATGATGATGATGAATGTTGTTCACATTTTTATTTTCTTAATAAATTTAAACGATACTTTTTTGATTTTTTAGACATTGTAGTCTGTGCCTGTATCAATATTTGTAATTTCCACTCTTTAAACAGAATTATAGATAGAAAACATGTAGTTTTAGTCAGTGCGAGTCCTATATATTAAGCCGTCTATACCCCCAAATGCGATTGTTCGCAAACATTTCCTCATGGAAGAAAAATAATTTGAGATTATGCACGTTGAATAAACACCCACCAATTAGAAAACTTAAATCAAAAAGTTATTTTTAGTAACCTAATCGTTGAATACCCAGAATTAAGTTTCTTTTCATATAAATCTTTTCACAAAGCGGTGCCTTGATTTTGCATTTCACGTCGAGCGAAAATCTGTCGATAGAAAATCGATGAAAACCTTAGGTGTTTACTCTCAAAGCACTTATTATTACTTGCGAAGGAAATATTCATTCATATTAAAAATATATATTTTTTTAAACTTGCATTGTATTTATTTAAAAAAGTAATTATTTTATTATCAAGGCATTCAGTTGAAGTTGGCAACACGATGGGAAGTTAATTGATAGATTTATATTTCAACATTAATAATATGTTTAATATTTTGTCTTGTGGCGAAGGTATGAAAGAATTGTTTTCCCATAATTCTCGTAAAAGTGAACTATGGCAAGTGCTAGAAAGTTAATAAGGCCCTTGAAGACGGCAAAGCCGTCTTGTACGCGTATGGCAGATGAAAAATACTCAAACTGGCTAACATTGTCAAAAGTGTGCAATAATAATTATTATCAAGCTGATGTCTATTTACAGTATTGATCTAGCCGCATTAGTGTGGCTGCTTGTCGGCAAAATAAAATAACCTTTATCAATTAAAAACATTGTTGTTTTAAGATTTAAATTTTAAGTAGGATAATTGTGTAACTGCAGAATAATCTCAGATTAAAACACTTAATAAAACGGGCCTTAGAATTTAAGAAAGCAAATAGAGCTAGAATACGTCTTTAAGAATTTCGATCAATATTTGACGCATTTCAAACGAAGCAGCCGTTTTAACTTTTTTAACCTCTCAGGCCCCGACTTTTTATTGGACAAACTTAGTCAGAACTATGGTCAAGCCAAAGAGTATAGTAGGTCAGGCGAATTTTTTTAAACTACTATGTTCTTATCCAAAAATAAAAAATTATCAACAATTAAAATATCGAATTATTTCTATGAAGGTCAAGTGAGCGCTAGAGTAACGACGATTGCAAGGCGTTGTCGATAAATGAAAAGTTTTGAAAAATTATCAATTACCGTGTAGTGGCGGTGTAGGAATATTCATATGATTCCGTGAGTTTCGTAAGAGGCGACTAAACTTGGGGAAAAGTTTTATTTTTAAATAACCGTGACCGTCGTTCCGGTTACAAAAAAGCCACAGTATAAAATCATTGTGACTTTTTCACGTTGATAACGTTGGATTACTACTTGGAACATTAGAACGACTTATAACGTGACTTTAAATATGCATTTTAGATTTAGTGTTAGGTTTTTTTTTATTTCATCTCGGTGGAACGCGTATGCTCCGTGCGATGTTTAGGGCAGCGTTGCAGAGGTGGGTGATATTTGTGGCAGTAAAATTTAGTGCTCCCCTTTATTTCTGTAAGGAGAGGGAGAGGGTAATTTTATTATTTAAAAAATATTTTTGTGTGTTAAAAAGTCATCAAACATCAACATCAAACAATATTTTTAAAACAATTGCGTAAACAAGTTCAATGATTAAAACAGTAATAAATAACAAAACCAAACAAGTTTACTGAAAAGAAAAAATTCAAATATATATAATATCACTTTTTCATTCAAACATATATATTGTCACTTCTACAACAAGACAAATCTAACGTATCCCCATATGTTAGAATCCAATATCTATATGTTAAAATGAAATAACTATTACGAAGGAAGAAACAAGGACATATAAACACTCTATTTTCATAAAGAAAAGAAATACTCGTATATAATATAGTTATATCGATATACTCAGTAGGAGCCTCTAAAAAATAAAATAAAATATTCAATCATAGGCATATACTTTATTACGCTATCTTTGACCAACGCCATTTTTGTTGAAACAACTTCGCGATAATGTTCACTATATATCGAAATTATAACATAAAACGTAATTTTCGCACATTGGTCTCTATGGAGTATGAAAATGTGTGTTTTTTACATGATTTATAGTGATAACTCACACTTTGTATAATATAGGCAAATAACTTGAGACCCAGCTCCAGCTCGCGCTTCAGGTACTAAAGGTGTGCAAGGAGTAGTGTGAAATATTACTAAAAGAAAGCGATGACAATGAAAAAGAAATAGTTCAAATAATTAAAAATAGTTGAAATAATTATAATTAAAAATGCACAATTAACGTGTGACATGACAATGTTACACACAGATTATCTTAATGTATTAAAAGAAAGGGACCAGCTTCAGGGAACGGTCAATGAGTTTGATCAATGCAGCAAAGAATATGAGGAAGCTCTCAAATTCATTGCTGCATAGCAATTACAATTGAATGAAGCTCAAGGGCAAAGTTTGAAATTAAACAAAAAGTTAGACAACTTAACAGCCTCCAAAACTCAGAGTCTGTTCCATGAACTTGTAGAATGCACAACCTCTCAAGCATCCTCAAAATTATACAAACATCATTAACAGTGGATTTGACAGGTGAAGATGCCTTCATATCGAGATCAGCAGGAAGAATAAATTAAAAAAAATACATTAAAATTAATAAATACATTAATAAATTGCAAAAAAAAAAACAATTATTAAAAATCATGTTAAGCTATGTAAGGAAAAACAGGAATTAAAAAAGTCAAAATATATTCAATTGAGGTGGATAGCATTAGGAAAAGTTATGAGACAGACATGGTGTATCTTAATTCAGAAATTTTTTCACTTCATAATGCACTACAAGTTATGACAAATAAATATAAATCATTGAATAAAACTACTTTACGGATTATATCGCGTTTTATTAACTTATTTTTATTAATTCCCGACGTTTCGGGTGCTTTACAGCACCCCTGATCACGGGGCACCATGGGTGCTGTAAAGCACCCGAAACGTCGGGAATTAATAAAAATAAGTTAATAAAATGCGATATAATCGTTAAAGTAGTTTTATTCAATGTGTAGTGTTCGCGTAAATATATCATCATCATCATCATCATTACAGCCCTTCACAAGTCCACTGCTGAACATAGGCCTCCCCCAAGGAATGCCACAAAGCACGGTCCTGAGCCACCTGCATCCATCGATTTCCTGCATGTCTTACCAGGTCGTCACTCCATCTAGTGGGGGGGGGAGGTGCCCTACACTTCGTCCGCCGGTACGTAAATATAAGAAATCATTAAATATAAATCAGTTCAATATGAAATAAAGCTATGTATACAGGCCATTGACGAACTGGTGATACTGTGTAAATATAATGTGGAACGTTTTGAGTCATTAGTAAAACAACAGTGTGTAACTTCAGGGAAGGTATATGTTAATAATATGGACAAAAAGAACCCCTCTCCTACTTATAAACTCCATGACAGTTACAGACCAATAAATAATTTGAATAACTTAAATGTTAGCAAAAATAATATTGTTGTGTACAGTAATAATATAGGTAAAAACTTAGGTTTAGTATTAAATATTAAAAGGAACAACAAATTACTAGTTATTGTATGCCTGTAGCAACATTGAGCCAAATTATAAATAAAATTCTAATAAGTAGCCATAGTCCTAATAGTATATTGATACTTCTTATTGGGAGAAGAGGCAATGTGAATAAAAAAAAATAATTGGAATATATTGAAATTCTGAACAATTTAAATGTTCACAAGATTGTTTTGCTTACATTGCCTTACTCATTTGGTCTGGCCACAAGAAAATAAATTATGACATGACTCAAATATCCAAATGAATAATTTAATATGCAATAATAATGCAAAACTGACATATGATTGTAATAATCATAAATTTTATTTAATTGACTATAATTAAGAAGTTTTTGGCACGAGATAGGTATTACCTATCAAAGTATAGTTTAAGACTGGTAGCAAATACGCTATCTTATTATTTATATTCTAACTGAGCCAATGATTTGGCTACCTTGACACCTGCTTCTATTGAGCAACAAAATAATTTTACATTTGGTTTTGAACCAGTTCCAAGTAATTTAAATTAGATAATAAGACAATAGGTATCTCTATATAAGGTAATCTCTAGCAAAGATAATATAAATAGCTTAGAATACAACTTACCAATACATAATTGTGTAATTTCACAAAATAGCAATAATTAAAACTTTATTAATCTGGTGCATCAAAATATACAAGGTATGTTAGGCAAAGAATTAGAAATGGAATTATTTTTAAATAGTAACAATATACATATTTTATGTATTACGGAACATTGGTTGACAGATAATAATTCCATATTTAATTTAAGTAAACATCAGGTAGTCAGTTCGTTCAATAGTGATACTAAATTACGTGGTGAATCCTTAATATTAGCTAATAAATCCTTATCATGTAAAGAACGTAAAGACATTGTGAGCCTCTCTGTTGAGCGTACTGTAGAAATGGCATGTGTTGAGCTTGAGCACCTTATTGTTGTCAGTGTTTACAGACCCCCATTTTCAAGTTATGATACATTTGAAAAAAATATGGAAGAAGTTTTAGTTAAGCTTTATAAACAGAATAAATATCTTGTAGTCTGTGAAAACTTCTGTAAACTTCTTCTTGATAATTTATTCTTTGAAGCTACACGTATTGCAGGGTGTAGTGCAAATTGTATTGATAATATTTTGACAGGTGTTGTAACAATCAAAAAATCAATAATTCAAAAACTTAGTTCAGAAATTTTACTGATTGAAAATGCCTTCATAAAAACCCATTTGGTGTTACAAGGGATCGCTCGTCGTCTGATGCCGGTGTTGAACTTATAAAATATATTTTTAATGCCTGGGAAAATTCACTAGAAACCTTAAGTATTTTTTGTGATCTTTCCAAGGCTTTCGATTGTCTACATCATGAGACATTAATCAGGAAACTACAAAATTACGGTATTAAAAATTTGGCGCTTAGACTTATTACTTCATATTTAAGTAACAGAACTCAAAAAGTCGTGATCAACGGTAAAGGTTCCTCCGGATCGATAGTATCAATGGGCGTTCCTCAGGGCTCGATTTTTGGCCCATTCCTGTTCTTAATCTATATTAATGACTTATCTTATCTTGTAGGGGACAATTACGATATAGTATTATTTGCTGATGATACCTCTTTAATTTTCAAACTCAAACAGTCAATTAATTATAACGATGTAAATAATGCTCTATCGCAATTAGGACATTGGTTTAACGCCAAAAATTTGCTCTTAAATGGCAATAAGACAAAATGTATTAAATTTACAATAACTAATGTAAAACATTCGAATACCAATGTGCTCTTAAATGAGGAGGAGTTGAGTCTTGTGTATACCACTATTTTTTTTGGTATTACTATTGACGCGAAACTTCAATGGGGCCCCAAATATCTAAATTAGCAAGCAGACTTAGTTCTACAGCAAATGCTGTAATAAAGATTAGAAGTCTTACATATGTTGAGACAGCTAGATTAGTTTATTTTAGTTACTTTCATAGCGTAATGTCTTATGGAAATTTGCTATGGGGTAATGCGACTGATATTGAAGCCATATTTGTTTTGCAGAGCCATACGTGCGATTTATAACTTAAATTGTAAAGAGTCCCTCAGAAAAAAATTTAAAGAAATAAACATATTAACTTTAGCATCGCAATATATTTATGAAAATGTCATGTATGTACATAAAAACATAAATAGCTTTAATAAGAGTAATGATGTTCATACTTTAAACACTAGGAACAAACATAAGCTTGTAATGCCCATTACTAGACTCCACAGAATCAGTAATTCATTTATGGGGCAATGTATACCCTTTTACAACAAAATCCCAGAACATGTTCAAAGTTTGTCAATAAACAAGTTTAAAAGTTTTATTAAAGAAAAACTGTACAAAAAGGGTTATTATAATATCAAGCAATACATGAATGAAAATAACCCCTGAGAATAAGGTGATCGCCACCATGCTGGTTCTATGAAAATTCATTTAAAAATTGTACAAACAAAATTATTGTTAAGTGAAAAAAGTTTAAAAAAGTCCCGCTTGGTTTCTTGCTAGTTCTTCCCAGGACAGAGGTATTTTCCGAACCAGTGGTAAATAAAAAATGACTTTCAATAAGTATTATGTAATAATCTATATTGAATAAAAATCATTCTATTCTATTCTATTCTAACTTTTAAAAACAGTGTAATTACTTAACTTTTGTATAAAAAACTAACAATAAACTTTCTTTTGTACCCCCCCTTACACTCACGCGGCGAAGGAAATAGACTGAAGTATATGACGTAAACGCGACGCGTAGGTAAAGGCGGAAACTCTTCAATTGAAGTAAATTCTCTTAATTTAGAGCGTAATTTAGTAACGAAACTAATTCTAATAAAATTTTAGTTTTATAATTCTTATAAATAACATTTAAAAAATAATTGTTCTGAGCACTCTTATCTGTGGTTCTGACTAAACTCTTTGATTCTGAGAGGACCCTTCTAAATATTAGCATACTCTTTGGAGGGTTCTACAAAGGTGACATTTGATTATCTCATGTATAGGTCCGGCAGGCGACAGAATAAGCCGACATATTTTTGTCATAAAATAAGTGTCATTTTGTTTTTTTTTTTTAACGTTTTTTGTCAAGCTTCTGACACCGATTAGTGTATTTTATACAGGGTTATTTTTCTTTGGCCGGTTATTTGAAAATAACCCTGTATTTCGCACATACGATATGAGAGTGTCAGAAGTAGAACCGCTATGGTTCTGCACTGGTTCTACTGCATAGTCCAACATATCAGTAAGATAAAGTGGCAATGGGCCGGCCTTGCAGCTTGAATATCGATGGGGAAATAAGGTTCTCGAGTGGCAGCCTCGTACCGGTAAGCGAAGAATAGGGCGGCTTAAACTATATGTAGTTAGGACCTAGTAAGAGATGTAGGAAATATAAATGCCTACGTTCAACAGTGGACTTGTGATGGGTTGTAAGGATGATGATAACTTCATAGCCTCTAATAGGAGAGGCTATGAGGCCTTTCTGGCATCTCCAGTTGTTGAAATTGTGTAATCATCTGTAACCACAATGCAGTTAACCCGAGTCCCGGTGCATGACGCTACGTTACTTTAATAAAATTGCGAGTTTCGTTTCAATCCGGAGTATACTAACAAGATTCGAAATCTCGTAAATTAACTTTATCGCTACATATAGCTTTTAGACACTCCATCGCACAAATAAACTTATGTATTTTCATAAATTTCCTTGACGTCAAGTTATCTCAATAGTAAACAGAAACTCACCGGTTGCGTGAACATTCTCACAGTCTATTTAACTTGGCTACGATGTTGACTTATGTAATACAACGTCAATTGACTTTTATTTTACTACATATGTAATTAAACCTTTATTTTAAAAATCTTACCTTATCAACCTTGTTAGCCGACTTGAAAAAAAAAATATGTTAACAATTTGACTGAATACTTTTTTGTATGCATGTTGTGTGATCTCTTCGTTAATTGTTGACCGATTTTGATAATTGTTTTTATTAAATAGATAACACTTCAGGGATCCATACAAATTTGGAGAAAAATTTGCCTCCTAAGTGGCATAATGGGGGATGAAGTTTTTAATTAAACTATTTAATCGACATCGAGATTGTGATATTCCTTAGTCCAATAAAAAGAGTAAAAAAAGTTAAAAACCGACTTCAAACAACTAAAAGGAACAAAATAATTTCACATTATGAAGTTGGGCTTTAATTCTTCTATGCAACATGTCTTAGCACCGATTTCAGAATGCGAAATTATTTTATTCTTTTTTATTGTTTGAAGTCAGCTTTTACTTTTTATTAAGATTTTATTTTTAACACCACACAATGAACACATTGTGTAAGGTAATGAAATAATCAATTTGCATTTACACAGAAAGTTGATAAGTGGGAGCCGGAACATTAGTACTAATTGTTAGTGTAAACATGGGAATTGAGTTGGATAAATTTGGATAGCTATCTCGTAAATGTCTGTACAAAATAATTTGCATTCGAAAATATTTAATCAGGAGATATTGTAAATATTTCGTCGCAGATCTATGCAGATTTTTGTTAAAGTTATCGCGTCTAAAATAGATGCAATCGCAACATAACTTGTATTTGTATAATTTTGATAGTACAATGACCCTCTAATTTTAGACCTATTTCTGTACAGCCAATCCTCAGTAAAACTTTTGAAAACTTGTTCTAGATGAAATGTAAAGTTATTATTTTTTGCTAGGTAGAGCCACGCTGCAACTATGCAAGCTGCAGCACGAATGGGTCGGCTCGAGTAGGTTAATACCACGAATTGCATCGTTCTTATAGACCTATAGGTTATATTATTGTACAGTATTTAGTTTATATAGTTTTATTTACTGATGATACTTCGTTGATTTTTAGACATTAACGGAAATTGTTAAAATAAGACGATAAAGTACTTATCAAAATTTGTTTTTAGTCACACTAAATTTATTAAATTCATAACACCAAATGATAAACAGGTGAATCAATTCACTGTTTTTCTCGAAAGTTCAGTGAGACCCTCATGTTGTTAAAAATATTAGAAGCCTTACATGTATTGCAACAGCTATATTAGTTAATTTAATTTATATACATAGCATAATTTCGTATAGAGTCTTGCAATGGGATAATACGACGGGCATAAAAACTACCTTCGTTTTGCAGAAGAGGGCCATAAGAGCAATTTATAACCGAAGTCTGCATGAGTCTCTTAGAGAAAAATGTAAATAAAGAAATAGATATATTATCATTGTGAAATTGTTGTGTGTATATTTACGAAAATGTAATATAAGTGCAAAAACAAAAATAGTTTATAAAAAATATTAATATACATTCTGTCAATAGCTACTAGAAACAAGCACAAGCTAGTAATACTACTTACTCGACTCAAAAGAGTCAGTATTCCATTCATGGAGCAATGTATACGCTTTTACAATGAAGTTCTCGAAAATATGCATGACCTCAAAAACTTTACAATATTTAATATGCAATAAATTGTTTAATATAGATTTATAAATTACAAAAGAGTACATGATTGATAATAACCCCTGGGAATCTGGTGATCGCTACCGTGCTGCTTAGTTTTTATCTAAACACCTGGTAAAAGCATAAATGACTTTCAATAAATATTCTTGTAATCTTTATTAAATAATAATTATTTTAGTATATTCTATTCTTCCTGTTTTATTCTATTCTATTCTATCCCATACTATTCCATTCTATTGTATGATATTCTATTCTATTTCGCTCTGTTCAGTTCCCTTCCGTTCTTTTCCATCCAATCGCATCCCATTAAGTTCCATCTCATTCCTTCCCATTTCATCCCATTATGTTTTATTCTATTCTCCGATCAATCGCTAACATAAGTTTGTCAAGGCACAAACTTGTTTGCAGAATACACTAAGTTAAGATTTATTCAAATACACTACGTTAAGATTTATTCAAATACACTACGTAAAAGTTACAGCCTATATACACCGTCCCACTGCTGGGCACAGGCCTCCCCTCATTTCTGAGAGGGTTTTTTAGGGCAAGGAAACGTCCGCCGCGCTTCCCCAATGCGTGTTGGCGAACTTCACATGTCTTCGAATTTTTTTTTCTTATTTCTCAGACATGCAGGTTTCCTCACGATGATTTCCTTCACCGACGAGCACGTGCTAAATCAGCACTTAAAATTGCAATTAACAATTTCATTGGTGCTGGCGGGGATCAAACCCGGGTTGCTCGCGTACTGTGAAATTTACAGAGAGCGCTAACCATCTGAGCTACCACGGCTCTACGTAAGGCATTTAAAAATTACTTATTATGATAATAGAGATTTTAATCAATGAAACATTTATTCCCAGCGCTTTTCAATAATCAATTGAGCGTAATGATGTATCACCATTGTTTCGCTGAATTCATCACGTCAAGTTCTCATTTGCGTGTGTAATTATTTTAATGCGCCTGCTTGCAACTACATTTTTCGAGGAGTGAAGAATGGTACAACACAATTATTTTAACTGTGAATTACAGGTGAAATACAATGCCTTAAGAATTATATTAACAAAAAGTTATTTTATATTTTAAACTCTAACAATATACATAGCGTACACGAATAATTTTTTTGTAAAAACAAAAAAAATTAAATAGTGTACTTCAAATTCAGCAATTGGAAAATCAACTCGTTGTTTTATAGTCACCCATAAAACGATATGGGGTAGTGGATATTGTTACACCGCCGCTATACGGTCATATTAAATAGTATCCCCCATCAAATTAGTGCGATGGTAGCTTAGGGACTAGGCGTTTACCTAGTCCCTATGGCGTATACGTTTAATATTTCATAGAACACGAGCAACCCGAGTTTGATCCAGCCAGGATCAAACTGGGACACATATAACATATTTTAATAGAATTTTCATGACTTACGTAGATTACAGTAAAGGTAAATATTGGGAGGAAACCCGCAAGATTTATGAATAAAAATTTAATTATTTTTCATATGAAAAATATGTGTTATGTGAAGTTCATCTACATGCATAACGGAAGCACAACGGATTCACTTTAGTATCTGCTCCAAAACTCACTAAAAAACGAAAAGACGTCTGTTTCAGACAGTGGGAGGCCAGCACTTTAACTTTTTTAACAATTTAAATATGCTTTAGGGGCATGGTAAGTCCATTATGTTAGTTTTCATTTATTATTCTTAGTTTCTGGGGCGCCTCCTGGCTAGATGAAGCAACAATCTGTGCAAAATAGCTGGTTACAACTGTATGGGTTAAGCTGAAGGTTTATATAGAAAAGGGTAAGTGTCACGTCTTTAGAGGCTTGTTATGTCCAGCCGTGGATAGGCGTAGGCTTATGATAATGATTTAATTTTAACCATAGAGTAACAAGGGCCATCGGCGGACCGGAGGGGAGTAGCTATACGCAGGCGTTCCCCTCTGTCAAAGTATAAGTCTGCGTGGTCTTATGCATACAATAAAACTAGTTGCAGCCGCACTGCTCACTGGACTAAATCTAGTTGCGCGGCTGAATCGACGTTCTATAAAAATGCCGAATTGTTTAGTTTTTTTGCGCAATTTTTTAGTAAATATTAAATTTATAAAAAAATGGCGTTACCTTTCATATATAAGTAATTTTTAATCACATTATTGCTATTTACTTCTTTTTAAACTTATAAATTACAATAATAACGATCATGTTGTTTGGATTTGTTTACTAACACAGGCGCTAGCCCTCACACGCAGATCGGTCGAGCGACTGATCCGAGTCTGTATTCGAGTTGTCGCTGTCACCGAGAGATACTGTTATAAATGTGTGAAATTATCAGAATATTGTTTTAATGGTTATGTGTGAGTTTCGTAGTAACAAATTATTGTTGTTGTCTGCGCAGATCTTCATTCGCAAAAGATGACAGACAGTTTTGTATCAAGAAAAAACGCTACGGCTCCTCCTCGCCGGTCCGCCGGTGGCCCGTGTTGCTCTATGAGTTTTAACATATTATAATTTTCAGATTATAAATTTTACATTTTGCTATAAAATTATACTAAAATTTTTGTTGACAGTATTAGCAATTAATTTGATAAATTTTTTTTGGTTAATATTTAGAAAACTATTTCTATGGCACTACTTTTGTTTCTAAGAGACACCGCACACTGCAGAATTTCTATCGGGCGAGAGTTTAGTCGGGTTCGGCTGCTAGTGCGCACACTGGGCCAATTAAACAGTAGGGTTAGTGGTGAGTGCGCACACTAGCCAACAGTCGGCCGATCGTTTGCGAAAAATTGTAGTTAGTAAGCAGCTCGTGAGCAGTCGCGTAAGGACACCTAAAATATTGTCCAGAAATATTATTATTGCTATCATACAACGAAGGAGACGGATCAAGAAGAAAAACCGAGAATGCTGGGTGCATCCTATACACAGTGACAGATTACTTCTTCCCCCAGCTTTTTCTTTAAATTTACATCGGAGTACTGTTTTAGCTGTTCCTTATAAAGCGCAGGTCGTTTTTCAACTTCCTCTATCAAATGTGAAATAGATAATTCGATAAGCAGCGCCATTTTGATGCATACGCACGTCTTTTCCCCGCCAAAATTCTCAGCGAAGTGACGTTATCGATCGAGTCGGTCGACTAAACAATCGACGTGTATGCGCGTCGAAAAGCGCCGTACTGATTTAGCAGTTGGCCGATAGTTGACCAACAGTTTAGTTTAAAGGGAATCGTGTTACGCATCAAACTGATTTATCGGCCGGTTACTAATCGTTATAATATGCGCACTTGCATACATCTCAATGCTGATTAAGAAACCGACTAAACTCTCGCCCGATAGAAAGTCTGCAGTGTGCAGTGTCTCTAAGTTTAAAAACGTGAAGTTTCTACATTCGACGCATATAACTGCTGAAATTAAACTTTTAATAAAATGTAAATACAGACTTCTGAAGTCAGGGTGGGCTTTAATTTCATTTAAAATTAATTTAAAATAATATTAAGTTACGAATGATCAGATTCGTCTACCGGGTCCAATTCAAACACACACAAACATTTTTATCCAAATCGGCCCTACCATTTTCAAAGATATTTATATATAGAGATATAGCGTCTGACAGTCCTTCTATGAATATAAAATTTTTATGGTGATCCCATACACAATTATTTTAATAAATAATGTCAATAAATAGGTTACTGGGATATATTATTATGTTTATAATATTGAATGTATGCCCCCATGAGACAATCCATGGGGTAGGCATAATTATGTTAAACAGTAATGGATTGAATTTTATAGTTTCAATAATTACATGAGCGGAACATGATTTCAGTTTTCGACAAATATCTATTTTCAAATAGGTCTCAGTTGACAGGGGCTGCAATATTTATATTCCGTAAATATGCAAGCAATAAGTCAAATGAATGTCAGTTTGAATTAAATTTATGACGTCAGGGTTATGCTGATAAAATATTCGTCTTCGTATTTTGGTTGCACATGCATTTCCGTGTATTTTTACTTCATGTATGAATAATTTAGTATAATATGTCTATCTTTATCGTTGTTCATTGCAATTGCTTTTGAATTTCTAAATATTTTTTTTTTCAATTCTTATACTAATTTAACAATACTAATACTTTTATATAAACGGTTTTATATGTGAAGTAGATAACTAACATCCAAAAAATACTTATTTTATAATTCAAGTTTGTATTATAATTTAGAACGTTTTTTAGATGTCCGTCGCTTATATTTTTCTATTGTAATAGTTTACGTCAGACGTGAAAATCCGGCGAGGAGGTGAAGCTGCTAAGTGAAGATGAATCCTTCAAAAATATTTAATAAATTAAGCACACTTAGATAAATGAAAATTAAAAAGTTGTGTATGGCATACATTTGACGCTTTATATTACACTTGAGCTGTATGTGTGTATGTATATAATGGAATTTTATAATTAAGTATTCACCCACATGCAGATGTCTGAATAATCTAAAATTTTGCCGATATCGATGCAATAATTCCGTGGATTCAGAATACTAGGTTATTCTTACTAGGATTATCAAAGCTCATGACCAAATATTTGTTTTCTTAAGCTCTTATATTACTTTTTACTTAAATATTGTTACTTCTGAGCATAAAGGACCCTTCTAACTTGTCAACGTTACGTGTTTATAGCTCGAGTTCAAAATACGAGGAGGTTCTATATTCTACGCGTATCTTACTTATTATGTATGTTCTGCGATTTCCCGGAAACGGCTTAACCCATTTAAATGATAATTTTTCATAAAATACGTTATATTTTAGGAGCGGTTCTATACAAATTTGAATAAAAACCTAGGTATTCGATTTGGAACAGGGAATGAAGTTTTTAATGTAACCAATTAGGCGGCATTCTAGTACTTGTGTAGTACACTCAAAAGAGTATAAATAAACTTTCATATAAGGTAAATCAACCTTAAAAACAAAAAATAATGAAAAATCATCCACATATTTATTACGCTATTATGTGGAAATTATTTTACTTTTTTATTTTTTGAAGTCGGATAATACTTTTTATTAAAAGTTTAACTATCAATTATTATTTTAGGGCGATGTTGGTTACTTATTGGCCGTTTTTATTAAATTCGTATTAGAGAAATTGGGATTTAGGTATATTGCAGCTAAGAAAATAATATTAAAATTCCAGGATTGCAATAAATGGGGCCGCAGTTTTAAGCTCGAGTACCTTTAGCTACCTTTCATAAAAAATAATAAATTTTAATAAAAATACTAGAAATAAAAATCAATACATACTGGCAATTATTAAAAGCACTTCATTACAATTATTTTTTAATTATTATTAAAATTAAAAAATGTGAAGTCTTCATTCTATAACTTGTAAAAAATACTTGTAAATGCACACTTATTATCTCTGTATCTACAAATTGCCGAAAAAATTAAAAGCGTGAAACAAATCTTAATACAATCAAAACCACATTGTGTATCCGTGACAAGAAGTCAAGTTACGTTTCCACTTTGAATCATATTTTCCTCCTTATGCTCTCTCATATTTCTTTGAATATGAGAGAGCATAAGGTAGGGATCAAAGATTCTCTTCAATAAAGTTATAAAGTTATAATAAATTCACAGAACGTGAGCAACCTGTTCGAACTCCGCCACTATCAATGAAATTTGTAATTGCAATTCTATTTACTGATCTACCACATTTCTTTTACAAAATTAAAGAAACAAACGAACTTATATCTATACACCCTTCAGACCGGAACGCAACAGGGCAAGCACTGCATCTGGTATCTACCCAGGCAGACTCTTAGGAAAAAAGGAGTCACCGCCTAGTGCTTGGCAGTAAAGGAAGATATCGGGTGTAAACCTGCTTGCCTGAGAAATACGCACTATATATATATATGATGGGCAGCAGCATCTTCCTAATAACGACTAAAAATAAAAACCTGCATTTGCTACCCCGCCTGCCAAGCGTGGTAACTGTGGCAAATATCCCCCCTATGAGGCAATCTATCAGGGAGGCCTATGTTCAACAGTAGACTTTAAAAGGCTGTAACGGTAACGCACTATAGAGTATATATAGAGTTGTGAATGATTAGACCGCCGCTATGTTCCAGTGCGAGTTGAGGAACTTCACATGTCCTCTAAATACTTTATTTCTCAGACATCGATGTTTTTTCTTATCGCATAGCACATGATCAACGGCGTTAGATAATTCATCACCACATTTCGTTCCAAGGGTATTGAAGATAAGACTATGGAAAATCCTATGGCATTCTATATATGGTAGCATGAGTAGCATCTCATTCATGCTAGACGTGTAACAAAAACGGTGGCATATGTTATTCATATTTGGAAACAACGGCTTTGAATAATCTAGTTGATGTCGATGAAGATGGCGTGTATTAGTCTCATTTATATTATAAAGTGTCAATACTTTGTATATCAAGGCATGCGCTAGGCCCCCATCTCTACCTGTTTAATCGTTGGACTCAGACCAGAAAACAAAGATAAACTGAGCGCTGCGTACATTTTAACTGACGCAAAATCCATGCTAAGCTTCTTGACACGCACTCACGCAAACATTACTCAACTTTCTTCTTCCTCTCTTTATCACGCCGTAAAAGTTCACTGCTCTACGCACTCATATGTAGCTAACATGTTGTTGGTTGCAAATGATACAAATGGCATACTTGTAGTAGCAATGACGAGTGAAGGGAGGAGGAGCAGCTTTAGGTTACTGATGACTACAACGCGTGAGCTGAGCGAGAGATTGAGAGGCACGCTGCAGCTATGTTATTGTTGCAGCACGTGAGTGTAGAGAACCGGAGACCCCTTTTTGTTGGTAATGAGGCATTCTATCTTTGTACTCAGGGGTGGCAATGTATCTACATTTTGATTCCCAATCTAGGATAGATGTAGGTGTCTATGGGCTTCAGCATTCAATTACTATCAGGTAGACTGTGTGCTCGTTTTTCACTTTCACTCTATAAAAAAATCCATAAGACCTTTGAGTGTTTTCTTCGTCGCCTCTTACGACATCCACGGGACAAAAATAGGTTGGGTTCACACCGTCACTACACGGCATTTCAGTTAATTTGTTTGTTACAAAATAATTCGAATCAATATTCTATAAAGACATAAAATTCACATAATATTCATTAATTCTTTTTTAACTTAATACAGTAAACGAAATAATAGGCTATTGATATATTTTGATAAAGTTAACTGACGCGACTCGGTTTAAAATACTGCATCTATATTTTGAATGCAAAGCTCACCCAGTATAAATAAATTTACCAATGAAAGGATAAAGAATTGATTTATAGTCGTTAATCGTATTACCGACTACAAAACTGCTGTCCAGTACGTGGCCCTCCCGCCTGCCAAGCGTGACAGCTTTGGCAAATCCCTCCCTCCCTATGGGGCAATCTATGGGGAGGGTTGGGAGATCATGGCATTAATTTCTTACATTTCCCATACTCACCTCTTATCGATAAATTAACTGTATATATGTTTTCATGTGCATATTTACAGTATAAAATGGTATGCATTATCGACTCAGACCATAAAGCAACACGGGCCGCCGAAGTACCGGACGGGAGGAGCCATACGCAGACGTTCCCCTGTGCCAAAGTATAAGTCGATATGTGATTCAGCGGCCCTATGTTTACAATAAAACTAGTTGCAACCGCACTGCTCACTTGACAAAATTTAGTTGCGCGACTGAATCGACGTCCTACAAAAACGCCAAACTGTTCAGTTTCTTGCTGCAAAAAGAGATCTGCCACGTCAAATTTACAAAAAGATGACGTTACCTTTCATATGTAAGTAATTCCTTATAATATTAGTACTGTTTATTTCTTTTTAATCTTAAAAAGTACAATAATAACAGTCCATAGTTGCCATAGTAACGGTCGTGTTGTTTCGGATTTCTTTACCACCACAGGCCACTTGCCCTCAATATGCGGTTCGGTCGAGCGACTGATCTGAGTCTGTATCCGAGTTGTTGCTGTCACCGAGCGATAGTATTGCAATACCTGTTTGTAAATAGTTATCAATAAAAATTGCAAATGGCAAATACGGTCTGGTCTGTACAGCCATGTCTCTTGTGCATAAATTATTTTTGAGATTATGTTTTCTGATTTATTTAATATACATTGTGAGCTTTATTATAATATAGTTTAATACTAAAATTGCATCAAATGAAATATAATACAATACTTACGAGTATTACATATACATTATATTAAAATTACTAATTGTGGACTTCGATCATATTTTTATTATACAGTAAGGAATCCACATTATATGCAATAAATGAAACCACAAGTAATACTAGTCCATAGAAGTGTAGAAAAATTAAATATATTATTTTATTATAAGCGAAATTTTCAAAGAAAATAAATATTAAAATAAATTCAGTAAAAGTAAACACTCTGTTTAGACTACGTACCTTGACCCCTTGGAAGAGTGGCAACGTTGCACGCGGGTGGCATGGCGGTTGGCGGCAGGCAGCGTTATTGTTGGCACGGCCTTTGGTTCGTGTGACAATATGCGACGAAATAAAAACTTACTCACTAAACTGTTTAGGTATTTTTACCGCCACTTTTTTATTTCGCGAAAATGGAACTGAACGAAATAAATATTATTGCATATTAGTTGCAAAATTTAATGGAACCCTAAATTTTAAAATTTTCAAAATGTCCGCCACGTTCGTGAATGCACACAAGTTACATCGCCGCATAATGTTGTCCTGAAGTCTGCTCAACAAATTTCGTTCAGGATCCAGAGCCAGGGCTTTTAATTTGTCAAAGGCGGCAACAATACGATTGCGCAGTTCATCTTCGGTTTCGGAGATCTTTGAGTACACCTCATTTTTAATAAAGCCCCATAAAAAGAAGTCTAGAGGAGTGAGGTCGGGCGACCGAGCTGGCCACCTGCGAGGGCCATAGCGCCCTATCCATTGTTCGCCGAACATGGTGTTAAGCCGCTCTCTCGCGAGGAGTACGGAGTGAGGAGGAGCTCCATCTAACTGGAACCATACCCGCTCGTAAGCTGCCACAGACAATCACACTGTATTATTGTTCCGTAAGCTTTTTTTACATCATGAAAAAGGTAAACTAGCGTACAGTCAACCTGATGGTAAGTAAGCTGTGGCCCATGGACATTTACGATTTCAAGGCCAACAAACCGCTACAGATTGCAAATGCGTCGCCAACCCTGAGGACTAAGATGTAATGCCCCGTGCCACCCGTAAAATGTTGAATATGTAGTATAGTGTAGTATGTGGTTAGTCATAGTTGTGAGATGAAGCTCAGATTTCCTCTTTTCACTTTAAAAAAGTACAATGTTAAATCTAATTTTCCAGAGCCATAAATTATCTTTTACTCTACCAGATGACAGACTATCATCTAACGATGCCATTAGTGCCACTCACACTATTCCTGATTCGTTGACATCTACATGTACAACATCAAATCCTCCCCGTGCGAGTTTTCTTTTAAACTGTAGATAATATTATGATTGATTAAAATAAATAGGTACATATTTATCAAATAGTAATTTCTACTATTTTATTATTGAGATTGAGTAAGCTGCATAGAAAGATAATAACAGCATAATATAGCCTATTTATTTTTCATACTTAGTCAAAGGAAACATCTGAAAATTATAATTCGATTCCCACCATTGCACTTACAACAAGAAAAGAATAATGCAGCAACACCTATATTATCAGAAAAAATATTAAAAGCTCGAAGCTAAACCTCTTTTTTTTTTTAAGAAAAAATTACTGGGTTGAAAAAATTTCTTCAGGATCTGGAAAAATCTTTGATAGATAAAGGCAAACGATGGTTTTTGAAAAAAATGGCGTTGAATAAACAGAACTTATTAAGCGTCAACTTAAGAAAAAAATGTAAAAGTGGGAAACTCTCACGAGCTAAGTATTCAGCACAACTGCGATGTTTTGCTTTAACTATCTATACAAGAATTTCTTTTTTTAATGAAAAAAGCGAACTCACAAAAATGTATTCATTATATATATACAAAATTAATCTATTAAAAAAAAACAGTGATAGATAAAACTATCACTGGTTTTTAAAATTATATAAACATTAAGTTTATAAGTTATATGGTAGGTAATTATAGTAGTAATAAATAAAGTTCTATCTTTATTATATATCGTCCTTTCCATCGATAATGCGTATCAACAGTTGTTACATCCATGACGGTACGCAACTTATCAATGTAGTTGCGTCACTTCATTACACTGTTATGACACAGAACATATCTATGATTGTGTGAAATTGTAAATGTATTATTTTAATTGTAATGTGTGAGTTTCGTAGTGAGAGACGATTATATTTGTGTGGGGGTCTGAGAAAATTTGCGTGGCACAGATTTCCCCCCACAAAAAAATACAGACAGCTTGGTATCAGAAAATAACGCTTTGGCTTCTCCCTCCTGTGTTGCTCTATGGCTTAGATCCACCAAAAAAATGAAATGAAACGCTGCTTACATTTCAAATGAGGCAAAAACCATGCTCAACTTATTGTAAGAACACGCACACATAAGCAACGTACGCATAAGCAACAAAAATCATTTGCAACCAACAACATTAGCCGTGTAGTGGCGATTAAGAATATCCACTACCCCGTGTCATCCCGTGGGTGTCGTAAGAGGCGACAATGGGAAACAGGCAGGAGATGGGCAGCAGCATCTTTCTGATAACAGCAATATTAAAATAAAAGAAAATGTACGGATACGGTGGTGACCATGGTAACGGAGGGGCAGGGGGTGCTAAGAATCTCCGGTGGAGGTTCGGTTGCCACCTAAGACGACTCGACCTGGCAACATACAACGCACGCACCCTGAGGACTGACGAGAAGATCCTGGAGCTGGAAGAAGAGATAGACAAGTTACGCTGGCATATTACAGGATTATCCGATTTCCGAAGAGAGGGGGAGGACATGGTGATCCTCGAATCCGGCAACTTGTTCTATCACCGGGAAATCTGTCCCAAGGAGGTGTCGGATTTATCGTCCACAAGTCTCTCGTTAACAACGTTGTAAAGATTGCGAGTGTGTCGACGAGGGTTGCGTACCTTATACTCAGAATCACCAAACGGTATTCGTTGAAGGTCATACAGGTTTACGCACCAACCTCGGCACATCCAAATGAAGAGGTGGAGGAAATGTATGAGGATATCTCTAAAGCTATGCATTCCTCCAAAACCCAATATACGGTGTTAATGGGAGACTTCAATGCAAAACTAGGCACAAGATAGAACGGTGAGCTGAAGCTAGGGAAATTTGGAATAGGGCAATTGAACCCAAGGGGCCAGCAGCTGGCCGACTTCATGGAGAAAGAGGGACACTTTATGATGAACTCTTTCTTCCAGAAGCGGCCTCACAGGAAGTGGAACTGGTCGAGCCCCGACGGTTCGAAAAAAAATGATATTGACTTCATTATGACGACCAGACGACACCTGTTCAGTGATGTCTCAGTGATCGCGAGGGTGAAAACTGGTAGCGATCACCGAATGGTTAGAGGCACACTGAATCCAAACGTTAAGTTGGAGAGGTCTGGTCTAATGAAGTCAACGCTCCGTCCCCCTCGTGCTCTAATCCAATGTCCCGAAACCTTTCAGCTCGAGTTACAAAACCGTTTTCAGTGCCTAGAAGACTGCAATGAAGTGGACGATATAAATGATAAGCTCGTGGAAAATGTCCATGCGGTCGGAGCTAAGTTCTGCAAGAGCCGCTGCAGAAGAACACAAAAACTCTCCGATCACACTCTTAATTTCATGGCTGTTAGACGGGAAATGAAGCTGCAGTCTTCAACAGATTTGACAGCATACAGGCAACTGAATAGTCAGATCTCCAAATTCATGCGGCGGGACTTACGCAACTACAATACAGCTTGTATTGAAGAAGTGATCGAGCGGAACTAAGGCTCCAAAGTCTTTAGAGATCTGTCTGCCAGTAAGAGCCAACTGTCAAAGCTGAAGACCGAGTGTGGCAGCATCGTTTCCTGGACACCTGAGATTTTGAGTGAGATTGAGAGGTTCTGGCAGCTGTAAACGTCATCGATGGAGCCACACGAAAGTGTGAGTAACGATCCAAGAGCGACTCTTATCCGACACTGTTCCGATGATATCCCGGACGTCAGTCTGAGCGAGATTAGAATGGCTCTCTAGCACCTTAAAAACGGCAAGGCCCCAGGTGAGGATGGAATTACAGCGGAGCTACTGAAATCGGGTGGGAAAACCGGTACTTGAAGTCCTTCAGAAGCTCTTTAATTCCTTCCTCCATGGTGGCACTACTCCGGAGGCATGGAGCAGAAACGCGGTGGTCTTGCTCTTCAAGAAGCCGACAACGCTCTCTTGAAAAACTACAGACCGATTTCCATTCTGAGACGCGTCTTCATGCTGTCTTCAAGAGTTACGAATCGTCTCGCAAGCATACTCGACACCTTCCAGCCTCCCGAACAAACCGGTTTCCGAAGAGGCTTTATTACCATAGACCACATACACACCCTTCGGCAAATTGTACAAAAGACAGAAGAATACAATCTGCCACTTTGCCTTGCGTATGTGGACTATGAGAACGCTTTTGATTCCGTCGAAATATGGGCGGTGCTACAGTCCCTTCAGCGGTGTCAACTTGACTGTCGGTATATCGAAGTGCTTGTGTTTGTACAGTATGGCTACGATGGCTATCCGAGTACAGATCCAGAGTACAAAATCTATCCAACTGCAGAGAAGTGTAAGGCAGGGTGACGTTATATCCCCGAAACTCTTCACCGCTGCATTGGAAGACGTTTTCAAGCTACTAGACTGGAAATGATACGGTATTAACATCAATGGCGAGTACATCACTCACCTTCGATTTGCCGACGACATAGTCCTTATGGCAGAATCGCTGGAGGACCTAAGCGCTATGCTCAATGACCTGAATAGTGTCTCCCAACGGATAGGTCTTAAGATGAACATGGACAAAACAAACATCACGTTTAATGTCCATGTCACACCTATACCAGTAGTTGTTGGGAGCACTAAGCTCGAAGTTGTTGACGAGTATGTTTATCTGGGACAAATAGTCCGACTAGGTAAGTCCAACTTCGACCGAGAGGTCAATCGACCGAATTCAACTCGGCTGGGCAGCGTTCGGTAAATTACGACACATCTTCTCGTCGGGTATACCTCAAAACCTGAAAACTAGATTGTACAAACAGAGCGTGTTGCCAGTGATGACTGATGGATCTGAGACGTGGTCCTTCACTGCTGGCCGTATGAGGACGCTCAAGGTTACTCAGCAAGCTATGGAGAGGGCTATGCTCGGAGTTTCTCTGCGTGATAAACTTAGAAATGAGGATATCCGCAGTAGAACCAGAGTAACCGACATAGCCCAACGGATTAGTTAGCTGAACTGGCAATGGGCCGGCCATATAGCTCGAAGAACCGACAACCGATGGGGTAAAAAGGTTCTCGAGTGGCAGCCTTGTACCGGTAGGCGAAGTGTAGGGCGTCCCCCCACTAGATGGAGTGACGACCTGGTAAGACATGCAGGAAGTCGATGGATGCAGGTGGCTCAGTACCATGCTTTGTGGCATTCCTTGGGGGAGGCCTATGTTCAGCAGTGGACTTGTGAAGGGCTGTAATGATGATGATGATAATGATGAACATGATTTTAGGTGCATATGTGTGCATCCAGCAGTGAACTTTTACGCGCTAATAAAAAACACTTGAAATGTACGCACTGCTCTATACGTACATATAGATAAATAAAATTAAAGTGTCTATGTATTCAGACACAAATAACAATTTTAAAATTTTTTGTCTATCTGTCAATCCATCTTCGAACTGGCTGAACCGATTTTTATGAAGCTTTACAAACATATAGAGAGCAATGCCAAGAGGGACTTATTTTATCCGAAAAAATTGAGTTTTTTTTCTTGAAAAAAAATTATATTATAAATGGTACTTATTTGATTATCTTAAATCTAAATAACGCGACATAATAGATCTTAATCAGGTGAAGCCGAGGCAGATAACTAGCCTGTTTATAAAAATATTTTGTCAGCAGTTCATGTGATTCCTGTAGATACTATTAAAATGTTTTAAGAGTTAACAGCTTTGAATTGTAACAATAATCATCCTACTAACGGGCCATGCATACTTTAAAAAATGTTAATTTCAAGACATCGCAAATTATATTTTAAAAACCATTTACTTTTATATGGCACAAAATGACCGACAACTTCTACCTCGGATGCGTCGACTCTCTATTCCACTTAACTTCCAGTGTTTTTTGTCGTTTTTACCTCCAAGAAGCGCACCTCTGTAATTAACTACCTAAAATAAAAGTTATTTCTTCAGCAAACATACAATAAGCAGAAAGTTACTTAAAAAGACTTAAAATTGCTCAGTCGCTATTAGCACCATTTAATTTTTCTTATTTTCAAGAAACGGTCATATAAAAAAAATTAAATATAAATTTGTAAATGTCACAAAATCCCTTCTGAAAAAGTAAATCTCCCTCGCTGTCTCAAAAAGCGATGAAGAAATAAGCTTTTAATAAATAATTAAAACTTCAATATCCTTAGGTTTTTTCGCGATAAAAGAAACCAAGTAAAACAAGCATCAAAAGAAAATATAATTATTAACTTGACAACGACTTTAAAACGTCGATAAACGAATAAAACATTAAGACAGCTTCCAGACAAAGATTTTAGCTTCATTTTTAAGCTTTTGTATATTTAAATATTTACAGCAGGACGTATTTATTTAACAGTAATGAAATATATGTAAAAATTCCTTTTGCTACGACAGGAGTAAAATTACAACAATTATACAAAAATATTTTTCTGAAAAAACCTTTTAATGACAATACTGGCAGACACTAATTCTTAAAATTTTTTCTAAAATATTAATGTAGATAGGAAAGCCATAAAATATTACGCAAATTTGATTAAATTTCGTACATTTGAACCTAATTTTTATTTACAATAGAGACAGGCTGTACGGTATTGTGACTGCAACACGGATAGAATACTAGCGTGAAATAGTAGCATAATACCGATGTCATTTTTGTAGTGAGTGAAGAGATCCAGAGATATTTACTGGTATTCTAGCATTGGTATTCCATTTTAGTCCTCAGTGGTGATCAGTAGCATTATGAAATTATGTGCTCGTTTGTATTGCATTTGTGTGTGAATGATAATGAAATATAATGTATTTTGCCTATACTTCTATGGAAAAAAAAAACTGAGAAAATGTTTGTAACGGACATAAACATACTTTTTTTATTAGAATTACACTTTGCATCTTCTTTATTTTCACTAGCCTGTAACGAGTGAACGTTCTTCGTCAAGCTTGGCAAGTTGATTGACGATACGCACTTACGCAGACGTAGCGCATCTTAGACGCTGTTACCTGTCACTGATGTAAATATTTTACGTGTTGTTTAAAAAGATGGCTAAAAGATTTTTCTTGTATTTCCCATAACCGCCGCATGGCACCCACGAGACGAAATGGTGTGATAGACTTTACGACGCCACCACAAGGCAAACTTGGCATGACTCTTCGGAAACATTCACTAAATTTTTAATTTTAAGAATTCAATTCCAAATAGCAGTGCCTGCACTGAGCGAGCGAGTATAATTACAGCCTCTGAGGTATTCCATCTTAGTCCTCAGAGGTGGAAACGCATCTGTAGCCTTCTTTATCCAAAGTTGGTTGTAAGTGTCCATAGGCTGCAGTAGCCATTTACAATCAGGTTGACTGTAAGTTAGTTTGTCACTTCAATTTTATAAAAAAATAATACTAGTAATGATTTATAAATTACACTGAAACATTGTTTCGTACTGTCCCAGCTCAACATTCGGTAAGAAATAAATAAACACGCTCTTGCAAACAATTTTTCTTGATTTAAAAGCTTTACAAACTTGGAGGGAATCGAATTTAAGCGAAATATACGTATTTATTAAAATGTTCAGTTTTGTAAAATAAAAAATTGGTTTTTATTTATGAATTAAAAAATTATACTATTTTGTATTACAAATTAAATGTTCAGTTATAATTTAGCTCTCACTAATTTATTAAGTCAGTTTTTAATGTTTATGAGTTTGTAGTGGCGGTGTAAGTATGTATATCCACTACCCTAATGTCGTAAGAGGCGACAGAGGGAAACAAACTTGTAGATCAGCGTCTTCCTACTAATAATAAAAAAAAAAAAACTACGGTTGCCAACCCGTCCGCCAAGCGTAGCAACTATGACAACTATGACTTGATAGGCTGTAGCCGTATGTCTCATGCGTCTTACTCAGTACAAGCTCAAGCTTAAAACTTAATCGTAATATCAAACACAGGAAGGTGAAAACAAACAAAATACATTTTTTTGCGCATACATTATTATTCAGAAAACAACACTAGCTAACAGGTATATAGTCATCCGTATTTCAATAGTTAAAATACTCCGAACTCTAAAAAACAGCAGCTTTTATAAAACAACTAGCCAAATGTGGCGACCACAACACAAATTCTCCTTGTTTCTGAGAGACAGGCGTCTCATTTGCACAAATAATTTCATTTTTTATCCAAATAATTTTGCGATATAAAGAAATTATAAATAAAATTAACAAAAAAAATTCGATGGTACAATATTTGTCAATGTTTTGCTTAGCAAACAAAAGTAATAAAAATTTGCGTTGAAGGCTTTTTAATACCACCATTACAGAGTTTTAACGACATGTTACAGACGTATGGATTTTTATACACGTTAAGTTTAAGAAACATTTTGTGAATGGGCTTTTAAAGCTTTTTATTAGCAGTATGATTTAATTATCAATATTTTATCATAACGCCTTTAAAAACGTATGCAGTATAATTTTTTTATAGAATAAGCGTGACAAACGGGCACACAGTTCATCTGATGGCAAGTGAATACTGTGACTCATAGACGTCTACATCTATCCTCTATTAAGTATCAAAAGACAGAATGCGTTGTTTCCCCTGAGGACTAAGATGCAACGCCTCTTTTTAGTAAAAAGTGTCTTCAGTTCTCAACAGTCACCATGCAAAACACAAGAGCATTAAGTTGCTACTTAACGCTGGTATTCTGTAAGAGCGTGGACCTTCGGGGTCGGGCCGACTCATTCGTACTTTACCAAAACTGTAGCTGTAATTAATAATTAGTAAAAATAAATCAAATTAAACGCAATATAATGTGTAAAATTAATTTTATTAAATGTGTAATATTTATGTAAATTATATAAGAAATCACGAAAAAATATACGTATACACACATCAATAGAATCTAGGGATACCTCTATCCTAAATTATTAACGACTTAATAGTTAAAAATCTTTTTGGTTTCCATAAAATTTTATATATAGATTGAAACCTTTCTTATTCTATTTTAAAAATATAAATATGTAAATAAAAAAAAAAAAAACAAAATACGGCGGCAAAATTGTTAGTAATTCGTTACGTCAAGGAAAATTAAAATTGCTCTACTGATATTAATTAATGAAAAGGGATTAGATTGTTTATCTTTTTTAATTTAACGTGCCCTGTGAGCTTTAAGAGTCATGTCACGTCGTCATTTGAGTCGAGATGAAATGTTACGAGCCGGGGGGATGTTAGAAAATGGTGCTATTCAACGCGTCGTTGCTGAGGCCCTACACACCAGCCAAGACGTGATATCAAGGTTGTTGTCACGTTATCGCAGTACTGAGCATGTGGCTGAACGGCACACGAGTAGATATCGTGTTACTACGTAGAGACAGGATCGATTTCTCCAAATGACCGCCAGAAGACAATCCAATATCACAGCAATGCAACTACTACAAAAGCTCCAGGAGGACCACCAGCTGCTGGTAAGCGACCAAACCGTGCGGAAGAGGTTGCATGAAGTTGGTCTTCATGCTAGAAGACCGCTACGTGTTCCAGCATTGCGACGTGGCAATCGCGGTCGGCGGCTTTCGTGGGCTTGGGAATATATACCATGGAGTGACGATTCTGACGGTGATGGTCTTTGGTGCTGTTCACCGATGAGTCCCGATTTGGGTTTCATTCGGATTCACGAAGAACAAACGTTTGGAGATCTCTAGGGAAAGTTAGCCGTCTACGGCACCTCAGGAGGTTCACTCATACCAAGGCGGGACAATCATGATGTGGGCAGGAATTTGTCTTGGCGGACGAACCCAGCTCGTTTGGATCCAAGGCAGCATGACTGCACAAAAATACCACGAGGAGGTAGTAAAGCCTGTTATTGTCCCACACAGAATCCAAACGGGCCAGGAATTTCTACTCATATACGATAATGCTCTTTCCCATACGGCGCGGCTGGTATCGGCCGCTCTCCGAGACCACGATATTCAAGTTTTGGATTGACCTGCACAGTCGGCTGACTTAAATCCTATCGAGCATGCCTGAGATATGTTACAACGAAAAGCTTTGAGAGATTTCCCGCCAAATTTGACGACGGATCAACAACTTTACGAACACTTGCAAAGAACATGGGACTTCATACCGCAGCAAGACAGTGACAATTTAATTTTAAGTATGAACAATCGATGTCGATGTGTAATTAATGTAAAAGTTAGCAACACTGATTATTTGTAATTAGATTTTATAAGATTTATTCAATTTTAATTAATTAATATTAATTATTACAGAGCATTTCCGACCGGGAGACCGTATGGAAGGAGAAGGAGCTCCACGGGAGGTTCTACAAGGCTCTACATGTGCCTTTCGTAAACACAGTTGCCTCCCTCCACTGGCTACGTTTTGGTGACCTCTTTGGGGAAACCGAGGGTTTTGTCTGTGCGATACAGGATCAGGTTATTAAGACCAACAACTATCGGAGATACATCCTAAGGGATGGCACCGTCGACATCTGTCGAGCTCGTCGCCATCCCGGTGAGTCACTGGGCATGTCATCTCCGGTTGTTCGGCGCTTTCTAACTCTGAGTACTTGCACAGGCACAACTTAGTAGCCAGAATTCTACACCAGGAGCTCGTTTGAAATACGGTCTCGTGGACGGAAATTGCCGTATTACAAGTACTTGCCGGAAGCCGTGCTCGAAAATGACCGCGCCAGGCTCTACTGGGACCGGGCCATCATCACAGACAGGACTATTCTTGCGAATAAGCCTGATATTGTGCTGATGGACCGGGCACAATCAAGGATATTTTGGTCGACATCACCATTCCGTATGACGAGAACCTCGTGAAAGCCGAAACAGATAAGCGAACAAAATATCTGGACCTGGCTCACGAGGTGACCGACATGTGGGGTGGACTGCCGACCGAAATTATACCTGTAGTCGTCTCTGCGAACGGGTTAATCCCAGTCAGCCTCTCGGTCATCTGAGGCGACTGGGACTCCGTGACGGACCGCTCCAAGCTCAAATGCAGAAGGCGGTGCTCCTCGATACCGCCCGCATTGTCCGCCGGTTTCTCTCCTTTCCCCTAACCCTCGGCCGTTTGGTCTCCTGCCGAGGGTTTCCATGTGGTTGGGTTTTATTTATTTATATTATTTATTTATTTATGTTAGTATATTAAATATATATTTATGTTTATTTATTATTTCCTTTAAAATATTTATTCAGCCCAACCAGATGAGAATACTATATAAATACCCCAAGATAATAATAATAAAGGAATTGAGGAATACGCGCAAAGGGCCGCTGCCTGGAGGTCGCCAGGGCGCGTCTGGAGCTGGCGCTGGACGCGACAGCATGCGAACCACCAGCCGATCACGAGGAGCTGCACGACCACCCAGCAGACCCTCGCATCCATCATCCCCACTTGCTGGTGGCTTGGTGTCGGCAGGGTCTTTGCGGGCCCAGCAATCGGCACCCGCCACTGGTGGAGTACGCCGCATGCGATGGACAATTTAAATGAACAGCAACGCATTGCGGGCGTATTTTAGGGCAAAAGGGGGAGAAGTTGGAGGTTTTGCGTACCGGGCTAGGATGCATCGACTTTTTGCTGAGCTGGAGCCATCTATAACCGTCACCGAGCAAAACCTGGCAGACCGAGTTCGGTATATCTTGCGCTCAAACATATTTGATGGCACCGAACTCGAACGGCTACGACGTGAGGCTGTTTCCTGATCGGATGAAACTACTACGACTGTGAATGCGGCGCCACAAGTTGCAGAGCAACCCACACACGTGGATGCCGCCGTAAATCCCCCAGTTGTGGTAGATTCAGACGATGATGAAACAATCGCCCAGGAACTAGAACTAGAGCAAATGAGGAGTACATTGGAAGAGGCGATTGTGGAAACGCGCAGTACGCCTCTTGAAAATCGACCGCGACTTCCTCGCATAACCCTAAGCAAGCGGAATCGCGATGTCGTGACGGCCCTGAACCCATTGCTGGCAACCTATTTGGAAACCAGCCGGGACCTTTGCGATACGGACTCAATACTCTTTGGCGCCGCTTTGGCAAGTTGCCGCATTGTTGGTGCCAAACTTCCCACGTCTGGACGTGCTACTGGGCAAAGTAGCGCTTTCCCAGCCTGGAGAAGAAGGATTGAGGACCGTATCGCAAGGCAAGGGCCCTCATCGGCAGACTGATAAGCTTCAGGTCGGGCAATAATAGGCCGAGAATTGTGCGCACCGTCAGGATGGCGTTTGCTGGGACAAATGTCAGTTTGTCCCAGCCGAATATAACGCAAAAACTGACGGAGTGCATAGACGACCTGAAGCAGCGAATCGCTGCTTGGGGAAAGCGGATTCGGCGATATACCGAGAGGTCAAGACGGTTCAACCACAATCGTCTCTTCCAGAGTGATCAGAAGAGGCTCTATGAGTCATTGGAGCGGCCAATGGTACGTGGAACGGGCCCAGCACCGAATCAGGCCGACACTGTCGCATTCTGGCGCGGCCTGTGATCAGAGCCCGTAAACCACAGCGAGGGCACTTGGACGGAAGTTGTGGCGAATCAGTGTGCGAGTGTTACGCGCATGGACCCCGCCGCCGGATGACGTAGCTGAGGCGGTCCGTAGGGCCCCAAACTGGAAAAGTCCGGGACTCGACGGACTGCATCACTACTGGTTGAAGGGGTTCGTGGTGTGTCACGCTGTACTTGCCCGACAGTTTCAAGAGGCTCTCGACCAAAAGTCGCTCCCGAGCCTCTTCACTACTGGGATCACTCATTTGGTTCCTAAAGACCATGATTCCACAGACCCTAGCAAATACCGCCCCATTACGTGTCTACTCACCATATATAAGACACTGACATCCATTTTGAGTACGCGAATCATTCGTCACCTGGATTTAAATCAGGTGATGTCGCGCGCTCAAAATGGATGTAGGGGCGGTGGTCGTGGAACCAAGAAACCACTCCTCATTGACGCGGTCATTGGCAAAGTGGTTAAACGCAACCGTTGGAACTTCTCCGCCGCCTGGATAGACTATAAAAAGGCATTCGACTCGATGCCCCATACATGGCTAAAGAGGGTCCTCGAGCTGTACAAGATTGACTGTGCAGTTAGACTTCCTCGGGCAGTGTATGGGGCAATGGAGTACAATCCTTTGTCATCTAGGCGAGCGGATGACGAATGCGGAAAGCCACATAAGGATAAGAAGGGGTATTTTCCAGGGCGATTGTCTGAGTCCAATCTGGTTCTGCCTCTCTCTGAACCCTCTCAGTACCTTACTGGAGGGTTCTGGGAGGGGATTTCAGCTTCGGAAAGGAGGTACAAAAGTGAACCACCTTTTCTATATGGATGATCTCAAATTATTCGCCTCCAGTCGCTCCCATCTTATGGAATTGCTAAACATCACTTGTGATTTTAGTAGTTCTATTAGAATGGAGCTGGGGACGGATAAGTGTGCGGTCCTCCATGTTGAAAGGGAAAGGGTTGCTAACTCTGAGGGCATAGACTTATCTATGCCCATCAACATAAGGAACCTTTCTGAGGCTGAAACATACCGATACCTGGGTATGTCACAGAACATCGGTATCGATGAGGCGGATATGAAGCAGTAAGTTTGCGATATGTTTTATGCACGCTTGACCAAAGTGCTTAATAGCCTTTTGTCCGGTGTGAATAAGACACACGTTGGATCATGCCTGTTCTCATACATACCTTTGGCATACTTAGGTGGACTCAAACTGAACTTAACGCCCTGGATAGAAAAGTCCGCACTACTATGACGTCCCATAGGATGCATCACCCGAGATCATCGATTATGAGGCTGTACTTGCCGCGGAAACATGGTGGGCGTGGCTTTTTAAGCGCGCTTACCATGCATAATCGCGAAGTGTGCAGCCTCCGTAATTACTTTCTGACGAGATCGGATGATCCATTCTATAGGGACGTTATTTCTTGTGATAAAGGACTTACCCCTCTATCCTTAGCCAACGAGCAATGGCAAGACCCGGCAGTACAGAGCATTTCCGACCGGGAGACCGTATGGAAGGAGAAGGAGCTCCACGGGAGGTTCTACAAGGCTCTACATGTGCCTTTCGTAGACACAGTTGCCTCCCTCCACTGGCTACGTTTTGGTGACCTCTTTGGGGAAATCGAGGGTTTTGTCCGTGCGATACAGAACCAGGTTATTAAGACCAACAACTATCGGAGATACATCCTAAGGGATGGCACCGTCGACATCTGTCGAGCTTGTCGCCATCCCGGTGAATCACTTAGGCATGTCATCTCCGGTTGTTCGGCGCTTTCTAACTCTGAGTACTTGCACAGGCACAACTTAGTAGCCAGAATTCTACACCAGGAGCTCGCTCTGAAATACGGTCTCGTGGACCGGAAATTGCTGTATTACAAGTACTTGCCGGAAGCCGTGCTAGAAAATGACCGCGCCAGACTCTACTGGGACCGGGCCATCATCACAGACAGGACTATTCTTGCGAATAAGCCTGATATTGTGCTGATGGACCAGGCACAGTCAAGGATATTTTTGGTCGACATCACCATTCCGTATGACAAGAACGTCGTGAAAGCCGAAACAGATAAGCGAACAAAATATCTGGACCTGGCTCACGAGGTGACCGATATGTGGGGTGGACTGCCGACCGAAATTATACCTGTAGTCGTCTCTGCGAACGGGTTAATCCCAGTCAGCCTCTCGGGTCATCTGAGGCGACTGGGACTCGTGACGGACCGCTCAAGCTCAAATGCAGAAGGCGGTGCTCCTCGATACCGCCCGCATCGTCCGCCGGTTTCTCTCCTTTCCTAACCTCGGCCGTTTGGTCTCCCCTGCCGAGGGTTTCCATCTGGTTGGGTTTTTATTTATTTATGTATTATTTATTTATTTATGTTAGTATATTCAATATATATTTATGTTTATTTATTATTTCCTTTCAAATATTTATTCAGCCCAACCAGATGAGAATACTATATAAATACCCCACAATAATAATAATAATGTTAGCTTTATTTGCTCTCACAAGTTTACATTGCCTTGTAATAATATTGGAGGTATTAACCATTATAATTTTTGAGAGCCTGGTGTTAATACTAGGAAAGACCTGTATGACTAATCACCAGACTCTCGTCCCTTAATTTAACATTTATCAACATACCTTTAACTTTAGTACACTTCGTGCGACAATATGATTTATAATTGTTGTTATTATAATTAAAGTTACAATAAAATAAAAAGAAAAAGAAAAATAATTTTAAAAACTAATTTACACATGAGCGCTGCGTGTGTGTGGGTGTGTGTTTGTGCGTGTGTGTGTGTGTGTCTGTGTGTGTGAGAGGGAGTGAGTGTGTGTTTGTGTGAGAGTGAGTTGTGTATATGTGTATGTTTGTATAATATTTTAAATAATGGAAGTTATCAGGGATTCTGTTTCAGTGTAGTTTAAGCCCAAAAGCCATTCCGTTACTCTTATTTTTAAGGAATATTTATTCATAGAATATATTGGTACTGCCTTATTTATCCTATTGTAAAGAAGACTACCAAGATAACAAGAATCTACTAGAAAAATTTGAATTACATTTTTGATTTTTACAAACTATCCTACCCCTTCCCGAGATTGGAGAAGACATGCTTTTGTATGGTAGCGAAGAATGTATTTTTTGGAACAGTTTGCAAAATAAATATTTGCCTAACAGTAAGTGCCCTGCAACGTTTGTATAGTTCAGCAATTGGAAATAAAAATGGCAATGAAAACCCAACTTTTAGAATGGCTCTTTGCGTGCGTTCCAACCCTATAAGACGGGTTTTTGCTGCACCACCCCATGATGTTATACCATACAGCAAAAGAGATTGCACAAAGGCAAAATAAACAGTTTTGATCACTTTTGTATCCGAAATATTTCTAAGGTTTTCAAAAACATAAATCAAATTTCTTAATCGAGATGCTAGTGTAGCTATATATTTTTCAAACGTTAAGTTGTTACCAATTATAACACCAAGATATTTAACGTACTCATATTTCTCGATAGTTGGGCAGGTACAATGCATAATCGAGACTGAGGCAATCTGAAAGTTGGTAAGATAAGAGAGAAAGTTACAGACAAAACAGGAGTGCACCTTTAGATGGAGGTAATCCAGTGACGGCTGATCTTGTGTTCTGATGGAAAAAGTAAAAAATTTAGTTTTTGTCAATATTTAAGGTAAAACGTTTTTGTTTAGCTAATTCACAACAATATTTAATCCTTTTTGAGCATAACTAAATGTCTGGGGCCAGGAATCACCATCAAAGAGAAGTGCCGTGTTATCAGCAAAAGTTATTATGTGTCCATTTGGAAGATTTATATTACATAAGTCATTTATGTAGGTTAAAAAGAGTGTAGGGCTTAGTATACTGCCTTGTGGTACACCAAAACTAACAGGTAACTCTTTACTCACGTAGTCTTGCACCTTGACACACTGAGTTCTATTTTGAAAATAATCCCAGAAAAGTTTTAGCTGGAGATCACGGATGCCAAGGCTTTCTAGCTTTTTTATAAGTATGGGCAATGAGACTGTGTCGAACGCTTTAGCTAGATTAAGGAAGACGACCATTACTTTTTTCCTTGCATCAAATTTGGTGACAACAAAATTGGTTAAGTTATGAATAGCAGCTTCAGCTGATTTGCCCGTCCTAAACCCAAATTGGTTACAAGAGATTAGTCCGTTTGTTTCTAGATATTTCATCAATCTGGTGTCCATAAGGCGCTCAAGGATTTTGGACAAAGTTGGAAGAATGGATATTGGCCTGTAATTACAGACACAGTTTCTGTCGCCTGCTTTGAAGATGGGATGGATTAGTGATTTTTTAAACGCCGTGGGAAATACAGCTGTTGTAAAGGAAAGATTACAGATGTAAGTAATGGGTGGGACTAGTATATTCTTGAAGGTTTTTATAAAACTTGATATATTATCAAAGCCTACTGCGCAATCGGATTTTAAGTTCGAAATGATATCTAGTACTTCGGATTCTGTGGTTGTAAGGAGCACAAACGAAGAAGGAGTAGAGTTATAATTGCTGGTAGAGGCTAAGTTAGGATCATTATTCAATATTTTTTCAGCTAATGTCTTACCGATATTAACAAAGAACTGGTTTTCAGTGTTAGCAGCATCTATTGGGTTTGCACTATTTATTAACTCAGAAGGGGGCACTATTTGTTTTTTGGTGTTTGTTATAATTTTCATCGTTTCCCATAATTACATAGTTTGACGGTGGCCTATGAATGGCTAAAATGACGATTTTTGAATTTAACGTTATCCTCAGACAGTTTGCATCAAGTTACTCAGGCTCTTCCACTATTATATTAAAATTTTGTTTATAGTATATGACTGCACCTTCATTTTGTGAATTATTATTTAAAGAGTTACAGGAAAAATAACCGTTTATGGTGAGTATATAGGGCGAATGAGAAAGCCAACATTCCGATAAGACAATGACATCGTAAGTTACGTTGCTTCTGGCAAGTAGAGTGAGAAAGTTTGACATATTTCGTTGAATACTTCTTATATTTTTATGTAATATTTTTAATGGAAAATTTGAGTTAGGGATTGGACAAGGACAGCCTTCTATATTATCGAGTGTAAAGGAACTATCATCATCATCATTATTACAGCCCTTCACAAGTCCACTGCTGAACATAGGCCTCCCCCAAGGAATACCACAAAGCACGGTCCTGAGCCACCAGCATCCATCAACTTCCTGCATGTCTTACCAGGTCGTCACTCCACCTAGTGGGGGGACGCCCTACACTTCGTCCGCCGGTACGAGGCCGCCACTCGAGAACCTTTTTTCCCCATCGGTTGTCGGTTCTTCGAGCTATATGGCCGGCCCATTGCCACTTCAGCTTACTAATCCGTTAGGCTATGTCGGTTACTCGGGTTCTACTGCGGATATCCTCATTTCTAAGTTTATCACGCAGAGAAACCCCGAGTATAGCCCTCTCCATAGCTCGCTGAGCGACCTTGAGCTTCCTCTTACGTCTGTCTGTTCAGTTGCCTGTATGCTCTCAAATCTGTTGAAGACTGCAGCTTCATTTCCCGTCTAACAGCCATGAGATTAAGAGTGTGATCGGAGAGTTTTTGTGTTCTTCTGCGGCGGGTCTTGCAGAACTTAGCTCCGACTGCATGAACAGTTTCCATGAGCTTATCATTCATATCGTCCACTTCATTGCAGACTCCTAAGCACTGAAAACGGTTTTGTAACTCGAGCTGAAAGGTTTTGGGACTTTGGACTAGAGCACGAGGGGGACGAAGCGTTGACTTCATTAAACGAGACCTCTCCAACTTAACGTTTAGGTTCAGTGTGCCTCTAACCATTCGGTGATCGCTACCAGTTTTCACCATCGCGATCACTGAAACATCACTGAACAGTTGTCGTCTGGTCGTCATAATGAAGTCAATCTCATTTTTGTCGAACCCTCGGGGCTTGACCAGGTCCACTTCCTGTGGGGCCACTTCTGGAAGAAAGAGTTCATCATAAAGAGTCCCTTTTTCTCCATGAAGTCAACCAGCTGCTGCCCTTGGGTTCCGCTGCCCTATTCTGAATTTCCCTACTTTCAGCTCACCGTTATCTCTTGTGCCTAGTTTTGCGGTGAAGTCTCCCATTAACACCGTATAGTGGGTTTTGGAGGAATGCATGGCTCTAGAGATATCCTCATACATTTCCTCCACCTCCTCATCGGGGTGTGACGAGGTTGGTGCGTAAACCTGTATGACCTTCAGCGAATACCGTTTGGTGATTCTGAGTATAAGCTACTTAACCTTCGTCGACACACTCCTAATCTTTACAACGTTGTTAACGAGAAACTTGTGGACGATAAATCCGACACCTCCTTGGGACAGATGGTCGCCCTCCCGGTGATAGAACAAGTTGCCGGATTCGAGGATTACCGTGTCCTCCCCCTCTCTTCGAACCTCGGATAATCCTATAATATGCCAGCGCAACTTGTCTATTTCTTCTTCCTGCTCCAGGATCTTCACGTCAGTCATCAGGGTGCGTGCGTTATAAGTTGCCAGGTCGAGTCGTTGTAGGTGGCAACCGAACCTCCACCGGAGATTCTTAGCACCCGCTGCCCCGCCGTTACCATGGTCGCCACCATAGCCAGGAATAGCGGGGCCGCCGGGGACTGGGGGTTGTTTAAAGGAACTAGCTAAAGCCAAATTATCTAAGTCATTATTTATTTTTTTAAGATTATTGAATGTTATTGATAAAAACTATATATATTATGGATCATAGTAACCACAAATATTTATATCTTATAAGGTAACGAAAAATACTTATTTTTAAAGATGTTCGTAGGATGATAATATTATTTAAAGATATAGGATATAGAAGAGCAGCATTTATATTATTGTTACGAGCTTGGGGTTCGAGACAAAAACTGCCGAGTTAATTACTAAAATTGACACTTTAATTACACAACACTAATTACAACTTTAAACCACACTAATAACAAAACACAATTTTACTACAGATTTTATCCGAATTATCCGACGTCCGAAGACCTTCTCTTTGGACGTGGTAATCCTCGAATCCGGCAACTGGCTCTATCACCGGGAGAGCGACCATCTGTCCCAAGGAGGTGTCAGATTTATCGTCCACAAGTCTCTCGTTAACAACATTGTAAAGACTGAGAGTGTGTCTACGAGTGTCATGTACCTTATACTAAGAACCACCAAAGAGTATTCGCTGAAGGTCATACAGGTTTAAGCACCTACCTCGGCACATCCCGATGATGCAGTGGAGGAAATGTATGAGGATATATCTAGAGCTATGAATTCCTACAAAATCCATTATGCGGTGTTAATGGGAGACTTCAACGCAAAGCTAGCCCCAAGAGAGAACGATGAGCTGAATGTAGGGAAATTTGGAATAGGGTAATGGAACCCAAGGGGCAAGCAGCTGGCCGACTTCATGAAGAAAGAGAGACTCTTTATGATGAATCTAAAAGTTAAGTTGGAGAGGTCTCGTCTAATGAAGTCAACGCTCCGTCCCCCTCCTGCTCTAATCCAGAGTCCCGAAACCTTTCAGCTCGACCTACAAAATCGTTTTCAGTGCCTAGAATATTGTAATGCAGTGGGCAATATGAATGACAAGCTCGTGGAAACTATCCGTGCGGTCGGAGCTAAGTTCTGCAAGAACCACCGCAGAAACAACACAAAAACTCTCCGATCACACCATTAATCTCACGGCTGTTAGACGGGAAATAAAGCTGCAGTCTTCAGTAAGTTTGACAGCGTACAGGCAACTGAACAGACAGATCTCCAAATGCATGCGGCGGGACTTACGCATCTTCAATACAGCTCGTATTGAAAAAGCGATCGACTGGAACTAGGGCTCCAAAGTCTTTGCTAGAGATCTGTCTGCCAGACAGAGCCAATTGTCGAAGCTGTAGACCGAGTGTGGCAGCGTCTTTTCCGGGACACCTGAGATTTTGAGTAAGATTGAAAGGTTCTATGGGCCTCTGTACACGTCATCGTTGGAGCCACACGCAAGTGTGAGTAACGATCCAAGAGCAAGTCTTATCCGACACTATTCCGATGATATTCCGGACGTCAGTCTGAGCGAGATTAGAATGGCTCTCCAGCACCTTAAAAACGGCAAGGCCCCAGGCGAGGATGCAATTACAGCGGAGCTTCTGAAAGCGGGTGGATAACCGGTACTTGAAGTCCTTCAGAAGCTCTTTAATTCCTTTCTCCATGGTGGCACTACTCCGGAGGCGTGGAGCAGAAGTGCGGTGGGCTTGTACTTCAAGAAAGGCGACAACACTCTCTTGAAGAACTACAGTCTGATTTCCGTTCTGAGCTGCGTCTACGTGCTGTTTTCGAGAGTCATTACAAATCGTCTCGCACGCAGACTCGACGACTTCCAGCATCTCGAACAAGCCGGTTACGAAAAAGCTTTAGCACCATAGACTACATATAAACCCTTTGGCAAATTCCACAGAAGTCTGAGGAGTAAAATTTGCCACTATGTCTGGCGTATTTGGACTATGAGAAAGCCTTTGATTACGTCGAAATTCGGGCAGTGCTGTAGTCCCTTCAGCGGTGTCAAGTTGACTGTCGGTATATCGAAGTGCTGAAGTGTTTGTTCAGTAGGGCTACGATGGCTTTCCGAGTACAGAACCAGAGTACGAAACCTATCCAACTGCAGAGAGATGTAAGACAGGGTGACGTTATATTCCCGAAACTCTTCACTGCTGCATTTGAAGACGTTTTCAAGCTTCTGGACTGGAAAAAATTACGGTATTAACATTAACGGCGAGTACATCACTCATCTTCGATTTGCCGACGATATAGTCCTTATGGCAGAATCGCTGGAGAAATTAAGCACTATGCTCAAAGACCTAAATAGTGCCTCCCAACGGATAGGTCTTAAGATGAACATGGACAAAACAAAGATCATGTATAAAGTCCATGCCACACCTTTGCCGGTAGTTGTTTGGGACACTAAGCTCCAAGATGTTGACGAGTATGTTTACCTAGGACAAATAGTCGGACTAGGTAAGTCCAACTTCGTCCTAGAGGTCAATCGACGAATTCAACTCGGCTGGGCAGCGTTCGGGAAATTATGGCACATCTTCTCGTCAGGTATACCTCAAAACTTGAAAACTAGGCTGTACGACCAGTGCGTGTTGCGAGTGATGACCTATGGAACTGAAACGTGGTCTTTCACTGCCGTAAGCTCAAGGTCGCTCAGCGAGCTATGGAGAGGGCTATGCTCGGGGTTTCTCTGCGTGATAAACTTAGAAATGAGGATATCCGCAGTAGACCCCGAGTTACCGACGTAGCCCAACGGATTAGTAAGCTGAGGTGGCAATGGGCCGGCCATATAGCTCGAAGAACCGAAAATCGAAGGGGAAAAAAATTCTCGAGTGGCGGCCTCGTACCAGCGGACGAAGTGTAGGGCGTCCCCCCACTAGATTGAGTGACGACCTGGTAAGACATGCAGGAAGTCGATGGATGCAGGTGGCTCAGGACCGTGCTTTGTGGCATTCCTTGCGGGAGGCTTTAAAGATTTTGAATTATTCAAATTTAAGTACGTAAGTCAACAATGATTTTTAAAAGTAACATGATCGTACCCAATAGATTCGTCTGTTACATCTTTTTACCAATCTGCAAAAAATACCTTACCAGGTGATCAAAGCAATGTGCGCAGGAGGAAGATATTTATAAGTTTTACATTATATAATCCAAACGAAGTTCTTGCTCTGACCATGACCCTGATCAGCGCAGTATAGTCATTATAGTTTATGATTAATTCAGCCATCATGATCCAATTTCTAATGTTAGTAAATCACTCCGTTAGAAAATCGAAAGGCTTTCAATCAGAGAAAATCACTAAACCGTGTGCTCGCAATCCAATCGTCGGAAAGATCGGTTCAAATCGGCGCATCACTACATCTATATAAAAGTATCAGTGTGAAATGTAGAAACAAATAAGTAATTTATACGGTACCAAAAATTGACTTTCTTCTTTACCTTTGCCGTCATATTTTTATGTTATATCTTATTTTATATGACCAATTTCTAATAGAGTCTTGATATAATATTTGTTGGCATAATCCATATACTCGTACATTATAAACGTGAAAGAATAATTTTTAAGTTTATAATGTATAAACAGGCAATAGAATATCAGACTACGAGGTATGACCTCTGAGTCCAAAGAACCCCTGGGAAAATTGTCACGCTAATCTTAATACTTTGAGCGAGCAATTCTTGTAATACACGAGTATGTAATTGGTTTCTCGAAAACGGCCCTTAAGATTTTTTAACCCCGAGTAAATTTCTGTCACACACTATATTATGTATAATTATAAAAAAGGATCTCGTGGTCAATCAACCATTTCTGTCTAGTTGTCCTGCTTCACTTTTGTATTGTATTTCCTTGCAAAAATTGCATGCATACTTATGAAAGTATTATACCTGAAATATCCTAAGATTTTCCTAGTTCAGGTACCTGTTAATATAGACTATTTTTATATTTGTTCTATTATTTTTATATAGTTTATTGAAATTAAAAAAAATGTAAATTAAAAATGAATTGAATTAATTAATATATTGGATGAAATCTACATATATATATATAAAATTATATTTATATATATATAAAATTTATAAAATTACTAATTACTAACATATTTAAAATTACTAAGCCTTTTAATTGAAAATGCATTTCTGTAAATGTCTGAATCAAAAGTATGTTATTCAACTTGGGATTCTTGTGATCCTCATTATCTTATACTGGTTCGAAAAATAGTACGTATATTAAAATAAGGTAAATACAAAGAATGTTTTTTATTTTATTTTTACTATTTTGTTTTAAAATATACCATAACATAAACACTCACGCCTGTCACCCAGAGGGGTAGGCAGAGACTATGGACTTCCATTTGGCATGATCCTGACACACCTCTCTCGCCTCCTCCACATCCATATACCTACGCATATACGCTCGTCGGTTAAGGGACCTCTTAATTTGGCCCATTTTCAATATAAAATTTATCGACCAAATTGGCGGGTCGATAAATTTTCGTCTAGGGCGTCCCTTCCCGACTCTGCCACATAAATTTGCTTTTTCACTCTTTCCTCATTCATTCTTTCTACATGACCAAACCACCGAAGCATTCCTTTCTTAATCCTGGTCACAACATCATCTTGCAAACCACACTCTTCTCTTATCACACAATTTCTCACTCTGTCATTCAGATTTAGCCCTAACATACTCCTTAATGACCGCATTTCTATAGCATTTATTCTACTCTCGTGCTTCTTCTGCCACACCCAACTTTCACTACCATACATTAAAGTAGGGACTAACACAGCATTGTGAATTGCCATATGTGACTTTTTGGACACATTCTGACTTTCCACAACAGAGTGTAGAGCCCCATTTACTTTATTTTCTGCGTTCACCCGTCGTTCTATATCCTTATCATATGTGTATTTGAGATGTGTATTCATCCCTGCTAAATACACATCTCAAATACACAAACTCATCTACTTGCTCGACCAATTCCCCTTCTATTCTAATTTCACATATCGTTTTACTTTCTTCTCTTTCAAAAACCATTACTTTCGTCTTACTTGTGTTCACTTTCATTCCCCTTTCTCTTAATGAACTTTTCATTAATGTAACCATAATTTGCAGCTCGGCCGCCGAAGACGCGAGTATGACTTGATCATCGGCGTACAAAAGGCATTTGACGGTTAACTTACACCCATTCTTAATCCGCATTCTTCTACTTTCAAATTTTCCAAACAACTGTCCATAATAGGACCCCTTTATGGATGCCAAACCAGTCCGAGTAGGCCCCGTTGATCCTGACACAAGCACTGGAGTCCCTATACAGATACTTAAATGCCTGTATCAACCCAGCGCTCATTCCAAATGAGTTCAGTGTTTGCTTATAACACATCCCTGTTCACTCTGTCATAAGGCTTTTCTAAATCCACGAACGCCCAAAAACCTTTTGGTTTTTGGCGTAAAACTTCTCCGTGATCATGCGCATGGAAAAGACCTGATCCTTACATTGCATTCCCTTTCTAAATCCCGCTTTCACATCCCAAATTTTTCCATCTGTATCTTTCATAGCTCTTTCTATTAGTACCTTAGCATACAGTTTTCCCACAATGCTAAGAAGGCTGATACCACGGTAGTTTTTACAGTCCTGCTGCGATCCTTTTCCTTTATATAGTGGGACTATCACGGCTTTGCACCAGTCTCCCGGTACCCGCTTAAGTTCCCAACACAAATTAAACAAGGTATACAGCAGGTCTGCCACTACTCCCTTTCCAGCCCTTAGCATTTCGAGTGATACTCTATCATATCCGGCTGCCTTACCTGCTTTCATACTTTTCATTGCTTTCATTATTTCATCTATACTTATCTCTCTATCTCTTTCCTCTTCTTTCGGAATTTCTATTTCATTTAATTCAAACGTCTCATCACTCAAACACGCTTTCAAAGTATTCCTTCCATCTCCTTAAACTCGACACTTCGTCATTGAGAATACAGCCATTCTGGTCTCGTATAGTATTCATTCTAGGCTGTTTTGAATGTCCCCTGGCAGTTCTTACGAGTTTCCAGAACATTTTAATATTTGCATGAAAGTTATCCGATATTCTTCTATCATTCTTATCCGTTTTTTCTTGCTTTTTCCTTTCAACCACTTCTTTTACTCTCTTATTTAGATGTCTAAAGACTGCCTTTTTTCTTTCAATATCATCATTCATACCACTAGAATAACTAGCCTTGGTTGCTAGTAAATCTAGCCATCCTCTCTTCTTTGCTTCTACTTCCATCCGTACCTCATCATCCCACCATAAATTGTTATTTCTCTTACTTACATCACATACTTCGGTAGCTGCATCCACCAAACCTTTCTTGACATTATACCACACAGTCTCCAAGTCCAAATCATTCATACACAATTCATCCATACCACTTATATTTTCTCTCAGTCTACATTTGAACTTCTCTTTCGCACCTTCATCTTGTAACCTCTCTGTTCTTATACGCTGTAACGCAATGGTAGACACATATGTCCGATGCCGCCAACATCTGAATAGACCATTAATTCGGCATAAGACCAAGTAATGATCCGTCCCTACGTTGGACCCCCGGTAAACCCTTGTATCTACCACTGCGTTACTCATTCTTTTACCCATAATTATGAAATCTATCATGCTTCTATCGCCACCTCTTTCCCATGTATACATGTGAATCTTCTTATGACGAAAGAAAGTGTTCGTCACAAAAAGATTATTTTCCACACATACGGTGAGGAGGCTTACACCATTCTCGTTTATACTTTCATCACCAAACGTTCCCAATATCTTTTCATGACCAACCATCTACCAAAACTGCTCTCGGATATAAGTGGGCTTAGACATGTCTGGGGCGTAGACCCCTAGAACAAACAACTTCTTTAAGCCCACTTTCATTTGTATCCATAGCAGTCTCGGGCTTACACATTCATACTCATTCACACAATGACCCATTCTTTCTGAAAGGAAGATAACGACTCCCTGGCATGCCCGCTCGGTATCGTCTACACCAGACCAGTACGCGGTATACATGCTATGTGTTGTGGCATCCTTTCCCTTCCGTTTCGTCTCATTTACACATAACACATCTATTCCTCTATCATACATCATATCGCATACTTCATCCATCTTATCATTCATTGCTCCACATACATCCAGCATAGCCAGACGGGCTTCCGCAATCCACTTTTCACCACATCGGGAGACAGAACGTAACGGGTGGCGAACCTCGTCACCGGTTTTCCTCCCGGAGATTCTTCGCACCCGTGCCCCATTAAAGGGGCGCCAGGAACTCGGGGCGGGGCCACTTCTTTTTTATTTTGTGCCTCATGGTGCGAAATTAGGGGGTGGTATTTTTTACGCCGTTACCACACGGCGAGGAGCCAAGTCTGTTCTTATGGCTTTGTTGCTTGTTTAGCACCACCCGTATTTTTTTTAACTTTAGCTTTAACAGGTAATAGGGCAAGACGGAAACTTACCGACCAAATTGACGATTTATTGAATATGGGCAAATTAAGAATATCCTTAATCGATGAGCATGTAGGCGTTGGTATTTAGACGTGAAAGAGGCGATCTCTCGCCTCGGTGTGTCAGGATCGTGTTCTTAGACTCTGCCTACCCTACTAGGTGGCAGGCGTAAGTGTTTGTGTATGTTTAATACTGTGTACTTTACATTTTTCTCTTAAATATAATTATATATTATTTTTACAACTCAAAAATGTTCAAACAAAATAAAAAATAAAGTTGCGAGAGTACGTAAAGAGCGGTTATTTATTCGGCATTTTTAATACTACTAATTAGACCCTCTACCTATCCTAATCATCCTGTGAATATTGTAAGAGGTTACACAGGGAAATGAAACAGGAGACAAGCAGCAGCATCTTCCCGATTACATCTCAAACTAAACAAAAAAACTGCAGTTACCAGATCGCCAGAAAGCGTGGCAAATATGGCAAATATCCCTCTATGAGTCATTCTATGAGGGAGGCCTATGTATGGCTGCGGTAACTTGGTAGACTAATGAATCAATAATTAAATTACACATTGGTTACTACGCACGCAATATATAAAAAAATTACATTGGGTCTACGAAAGGGGTCTTGCATTGCAATTGGATATTATAATATCTTTTGGAGTAACCGGCTACCTGAAAAGGTCATTTGATTATTATATTTTGTATGAATTCCAAACTTTAACGAGTATAAGTACGTTGTTCAAATAAAAATATAGGATGACAAATAATATTTTTGTTGATTATCTTGAATAACTCTCACAATTTTATATTGAACCTTTACATGAATAAGTACATCAATTGCTTTTACCTCCACAAAATACAGTTAATTTTTTTTATTCATGTCGTCAGTTAATGCTAATTGTAAAAACTACTTGTTTCATAAAAAACCTTCTTATTTTATTGAAATCGCAAGAAAATGAAGAAGACATTTTAAAACTAACTGCATCTTTTACTAATTACTTAGTTTTTTTTCATGGGATACGGTGACAAACGAGCACAGAGTCCACCTAATGGTAAGTGGTTTCTGTAACCCATAGACAGCTACATCTATCCTCAATAAAAAATCAAAATTCAGATGCTTTGTCACCCGTGAGGACTAAGATGGAATGCTTCTTTTCCAGTAAAACGGGTCTCCGGTTCTCTACACTCACCATACGAAACACAGCAGTGTTAAGCCGCTATTTGATGCTGGTATTCTGTGAGAGCGTGGTCCTTCCCCGGTCGAACCGACCCTTTCGTGCTACAACTATACTACTAATATAGCTGCAGCATTGCTCTACCATGTATAAAGTTTACCACGTATAAAGTTTATGAGTTTATTATAACAATTTTTAAAATAAAGTTTGTTTCTTATAAAGTAGCACTGTTAAACTTCTATGAAAGGTAATTTTAATAAACCGAGTTGGTACAAAGTTCACTCGAAGCTAAAAGTTATAATTTTAATCCGTTGTTATTATAATAAACCCTATATTATACATTAATATTGATGATAAATATAAGAAACTTTGTAATATTTTTTTTCTGCTTTTTGAAATATCAGTTTATCAAAGGTGCAGACAAAAAGTAAAAATACTATCGCGTCGGCTCTTAATTTTGTTTCATTAGTATTTCTTAAAAAAAAGGAGCGGCAGCGTTTTTCCGGCTGCTTTAAGAGTTTTCATTAATTACTATGCTAATAAAAAGAAAAAAATAAGGCAGACTGCGCAAATTATAGAAATATTATTGTAAAATGTCTCGTAAGTTAAAAAGTCACGATATTCAAACCAAAATAAAATCGTAAGATTTATTCGAAAAAAAAAATATATCGTTATTTCGTTTTTTTATAGGATAAGGATAAAAAACGTGCACACAGTCCACCTGTTGGTAAATGGTTGCTGTGGCCCATAGACATCTACATCTATCTTCGATTACGAATCAAAATTCAGATGCGTTGTCATCCGTGAGGACTAAGATGAAATGCCACGTTTCGAGTAAAAAGGTCTCCGATTCTCTACACTCACCATACGAAACACAGCAGCGTTAAGCTGCTATTTTACGCTGGTATTCTGTGAGAGCATGGTCCCCCCGTTCGAGCTGACCCATTCATGCTACAACTATACTAGTAATATAGCTGCAGAATGGCTCTACCACTTACAAAACGGCGTTTCAGCCTTCGTGTACACGATTCGGATGATTTTAATAAATACTTCGAAATTAGATTTCCAACTATATACAAATATACCACCTCCCTATTTTCGTGGCTAGAAACTGTATAACATAATAATTATTACCATCGACAATAAATTTATATACTACGAGTATTAAAACTTCCACGAGACGCCACACGCTTCAATTATGCTCGGGCGTATCACCCGATGGATATCTAATTTAATTATCAAGGATACTCACGAGACTGCATTCTTCGTGCACTCTGGTGTTTACAGGTCAAGGCTTAAGACTTATGCTTAATTTCTAGTGACAGACTAGACAAGAGCAAATTGTACGATATCCTTACTAATTAAGTTCTTTTTTTTTTGATTCGCGGGTAGTCGCAACGTAAACACGCGAATTTAGTTTGCTCAATTTTAAATTAATTAAAATTATTATAATACTAGCTTTTGCCCGCGACTTCATCCGCGTGGAGTTCGGTTATATCGCGCCCATGTGTGAAAAAGAGTCTGCTGGTACAAGACAATTATAACTGGATGTCGCGGGTAAACGCTAGTAAACTACAAAACTTCCTTATACACCACATTTTTTGCTAATCTATTACTGTGTGCCAAAATTATCAGACTACTGGGTGAGCATACGCGTGAGCAAGCCACATAGAATTGCCCGTGTGAAAAACAATTTTCTCTCAAGTCTGTACCCGCAAATTTTAATGTCTGCCCTTGTGATTTGTTTATGGTACCTAATTGCAAAGCAGACTTTGAGGGGAAACTGTATTCGTTTGAATTCAAAGGGAAGATCATTCGAGATCAAGGGAATTCTTGGTACAAATACAGTTTCCCCTGCGCACATCCAGCTATAATTGTGGCTTCCACTACATTGCGATGTAACGCTTTTACTTATAGTCAGGTTCCGTTGCACAGTTAACGAAGTTTTAAATTTCGTAACAACATAACAGGAGTGCCCACGCGCAGAATAATCTTATGATGTGTAAGACCCGATGGTTTCAGTGAATTAAGAAATTCGACAGGGTAGTTAATTGCGTCATCTGTGTTGACCACAGAGTCTTTTGACGTGTACACCATTTCTTCCCCCTCAAAAGACATTAAAAGTATAACGTTAATTGCCGCTGCATGGTCGTTTTTCGGGGTTAGTATGGCACGTTCACACAACCATTTCATTGACTTATCGTGGATATGAGAAATATCTGGGTAAATTTTGGATATTAATTCCGGGTCACCTGTACTAATGGGTATCCCTTAGGGCTCGATTCTTGGCCCATTCCTATTTCTAGTATATATTAATGACTTACCTTCCCTTGTAGGGGATAATCATGATATAGTATTATTTGCTGATGATACTTCCTTGATTTTTAAACTTAAACGTCAATCATTTAAATGTGACGAAGTGAATAATGCTATATCAAAATTAGTGCATTGGTTTAACGTTAACAATCTACATTTAAACGAAAATAAAAATAAATGTATTAAATTTACAACAACGAATGTTGAAAATCTGGGTACCAATATGTTTTTAAATGGGGAAGAACTGAGCCCTGTTGAATCCACTGCTTCAGTGGGGCCCCCATATATCCAAACTAGCAAGCAGACTAAGTAAAAGATTAGAGGTCTCACTAGTGTCGAGACAGCTAGATTAGTTTATTTCAGTTATTTCCATAGCATAATGTCTTATGGGATTTTGCTATGGGGAAATGCGGCTGATTCGGAAACTATTTTTGTTTTACAGAAGAGGGCCATTAGAGCTATTTACAACCTAAAACCGAGAGAGTCTCTTAGAGATAAATTTAAAGAAATAAATATATTAACTTTTGCCTCTTAGTATATTTACGAAAATTTAATGTATGTTCACAAAAAAAAGGTAGTTTTAGTAAAAAAAGTGATATACATTCTGTAAACACTAGGAACAAACACAAGCTAGTGATACCAGTTTCTCGACTCCACAGAGTCAGTAATTCATTCTTGGGGCAACAATGCACCAACTACAAATGAAGTGGCTTTAGTGTTAGTGGATCAACAATTTGATCGAAGGGACATCATCCTCGAGGGCCGAAGTAATTCACTTCAGCGTATTAGTGAGATACATCGATCATATGATGCGCTACAGTATCCATTGATGTTTTGCTGGGGGGATGATGGGTATTCAATCAGCATACCACAACGCGATCCCACATCTAAGTTGCCGCTTAGTAAAACTGACTCTTCTGCAAATTTCTATTCGTATAGAATAATGATTAAAGAAGGAGAAGATAACTATTTAGTCAACTATAATGCCCTTTTTAATCAAATTTTGGTGGATGAATACGCCAAAATAGAAACAGAGAGATTAAATTACATCAAAAATAATCAAGCCAAATTACGTCCATTTAAAAGATGCTATTGGACGACAAGACGCAGAAGCCAACCAACTAGGACAAATAGTTGTCCTTCCATCATCTTTTACAGGGGGACCTAGATATATGCACGAAAAAACACAGGACTCTATGACCTATGTTAGTAATTACGGCCGGCTTGAATTTTCAAAAATCCTTTCTGAGCGGATGCTTACGTCATTACAATTGTCTGTGTGCCAAATTTTAGCAAAATCCGTTCAGTTGTTTCGGCTGTGCTTTGATGAGTCAGTCAGTACATATATATATATATATATATATGTTATAAGACTCAACTAGACTCACATATACCCACTGCTCACTACTTCTCCTTTATTAAAAGATATCTGGAAGACTTTTTTTATGTCAACAATGGGTGTTCAACTGGCAAATAACCTGTATGAACTTGAGAAGATGTTTGGATCCCGAATGTGTGAATATGAAAAGAAGCTGCAAAAAGTCAACAAAGGCAATTCGTCACATACAGATTTATCTTCACTAGCACGTAAGTTTTAAGAATTCAAATCCTTTGTTTGGCAATCCCTTTCAGCAATGAAAACTCAAATCCAATTACTCTGCCTTGGGCTTGATAGGCATGAAACGGCTATGAGAAGAAAAGTACTTTTATTTCGTGGGCTGCCCGAAAAACAAAATGAGAATCTCATTAATGTAGTGTATGACCTAATATCCAGCCAATTGCAGTTGCCTGAGGTGAAAAAAGATTGTTTGAAGCTCTGTCGTCATTGGGAGCCTCACAAAATAAGACCCGACCTGTGCTAGTTAGATTTTATGATACCGAAGAGACAGTATGGGATAGTAAAACCGGACTTAAAGGCTCCGGTATAACCATCTCCGAGTTTTTGACCAAGACTAGGCATCAAGTATTCACTTCAGCGCGTAAACATTTTGGTATAAAACATTGTTGGTCGTCCGAAGGCAAAATAATAATAATTCTTCCCGTTAAATCTCGAAGGAAAATTGAAAGCATGGCAGAATTAGAACTGCTCACAGCTAAATATCCATCTAGTTCAGATGTAAGCAATGCGCCACAAACTGAAACAATGGCATCTCCTAAAAAATCTTCGACGAATAGTGCAAACGTTCCTAGGAAAACACGCCGACGTTAATATTGTTTTTGTGTAGTTATATATTACATTTGTACAACGTCCCATATTTAGCCGTATTATGTATAATGTTTCGTGTCGGTAATCAAAACTTTTGTTTGTACTTTAATTAACAAATATAGTTTTCTTTGTAGGTACATTTAGAATCGTATGACACTGCTTGCAAAAGATCACTTTACACTTTAATAAGTATTTACTTTGAATACATTCATAGCTTGAACGTTTGACATCAAGTAAAATAAAAATATTGTATGACATTGACGTTCAACACAAATGAACACAAATGTACAAATGTCAAATAACACGCGACGTTCCGTTACAGCATTTTTAGAAAGTGATAATGTACGAGTATTGTTAGTTTTATATCATACAGTATGTGTTTATATTGATTTGTACAGTATACTGTAGCCAGCTTTCATTTTTATTTTCTTTTATTTTTTTTTCTTTTTAATCACACTAATTGTTTAGTTACTAATGTTAGTTGTAAGTATAAATTTCTTCCATCACGCCAGTGAGTAAGATGAGTTGCCCTTAATGTTACTTTTTTTTAATAAAATTGTATAAGTATAAGTTAATTTATTTTTAATTTACTTACATATTGTTTTATATTTTTGTATAATTTTATTTTTATTTTTTAAATATCTTTATTAGTATTGTGCCTTTTTTTTAAATATGTCTACAGATAACGAAACAGATAATAAGCTAATTAAGCTTTTTCTCATGTTCGTCTTCATCTAACAGCTTTTTAAGCCTTCCGTAGATCTTAACCTGCATGATCGTATTTCTACCATAGACTTGGAATATACTGGCATATAGACCAACATAGTGTGCAAGGGAGAAGAAAATTCCTTATGGCAAAAATACAAGATAGAAAAGGATACCAAATTTCATGACTCTGTAACCGATTTTGAATGACAGGTCGGCACAAGTTGGCACGACGCAAGAAATAGCTCTTATATATTTTGTAATTTTTTGGAGTGTAATAGTTGTTATTTTTAGTAAGCAACTTTATTCTAAAATTTTTAATTGTTCCGTGAGTAACTGTGCTGTTAATAATAGAAATAATCCTGCTAATTGCACATTTCACAGGTAAATTCTCAAGACGTCGTCAATGTAATGACGCGTTTATTTTTGGTTAAAATTTATGTTACATACTGTTTAAAATATAGAATATAATCAATTATTTTGTTAATTTTGATATTTTGCAAATAAAAAAGTCATGTTGTTGATAATTTGCAAGAATTTGGTAAATACATTTTTATAGAAAATATTTTACATGTACGCTAGGGATTGAGTCAACTATATCAAAATTGATGTCGATATTTATCTTGAATGTTTATAATGAATCGATAGACTTGCCCACACAACCAGAAAATAAATCCTCGGTTTTCGTTCTAAAAAGTAATTTTATTTTTCCGTTTGTCAAACAGATTCCCTCCGGATTCTATAATTAGAAAAAATGCTTGAGGTTAATTGGACGGGTTAGTTGGAATCCAAAGAACTCAATAATTTTCAGCAAACATTTTCATGAGAAGTATAAAAGAAAAATAGAATAAAAACAATTTAATTAAAAGGAGTCATTTCTACATTATTTGCAACAGTAAGTATAATATTGTTATAATAACACTTCAAAAATTTAACTTTCAAAACTTTAGATAAAAATAGAGACAGATTTTTATACATTATAAAACTGTAGTACATTAAAGATAAAAAAATCTTGACATAATCCTCTTTAAGCCATTATGAAACCAACTAAGTATCTATTTATCAACCAAAATAAATGTATAACCTTACTTAACCAACCGCACAGTCTCACGGTCACACTGGTACAATATTCATAGCAACACGCTATTTTCCCCAAGGGGTTGAGCGATTCCAGATTTTCGTGATGGATTCCAACTCAGAAAGCCGACGAAATATGCTGTAAAACACTCTGACATTTGGTAATCTTCGACTCGGATATCGCTCTTGGTACATCCGCCGTACCAAAGATACATTACCGTCAGCTCTGCCATACATGAAGACGATATCAGCATATGTTTCATTAGTAAAATCAGCCATAGTTAATTGATCACACAAATAGTCGGGGAACAGTGAAGGAGTACACGGTCAGGGCTAGGCTCAACTCAATAAAAAAACATCTGAAATAAACAAGAATTTGCAATTAAAACGTCTAGTAACAAGGGCAGTCGGTACTTGACTATCTGAGGGTCCGAAGATGTGACGAACTCGCTTACTACTCCAGTACTGATCCTAATTAGTGTGAATAAGTAACGACTTTATGTGATTTACTAAGCTTATTGTTCTAATTTGGGCGGTGCTGCGAATCCTCAGCGGTGCCAAGTTGACTGTCGGTATATCGAAGTGCTGAAGTGCTTGTACAGTAGGGCCACGATGGCTATCGAGTACAGAACCAGAGTACAAAACCTATCAACTGCAGAGAGGTGTAAGACAGGGTGACGTTATATCCCCGAAACTCTTCACCGCTGCATTGGAAGACGTTTTCAGCTTCTGGACTGGAAAGGATACGGCATTAACATCAATGGCGA